>CAUYQV010048122.1:0-62024 GCA_963574575.1 Galagoides demidoff
TAAGTAGGGATAACATTATTAGGAGGGTCTCCTTCTTTGCAAATCAATTTATTTGCTAAAGAGAAAGACCACAAAAGCATAATAAAGGACAATGGTGCCTCTTGTTTATAGCGCTGCTTACACTTTCTATTACCAAGGAAGTGTACTGATTATTATTTTCTTCTTTTTGGGTAACTTAGCATCATTGATACGACCATCTTAGGATTGCATTCTTACCCATGAAAAAGTATGAGAGGTGTGAAAGTGTTGGAAACCTTGGAGAAAAGATTATAACATATTGGGCATAAGCATGAAGAGGCTGGGCATCTTACACTTTAGGAAAAAAAGTATAAAAAGTTAAAGAAACAATAAATAGTATGCCTTGGTCAAAATTTCTCAAAAAGGGACTATGAACAGGTGAGTGGATCTTAAAGGAGAAAACTGGATTATAAAGTAAAAAGTGCCTCCAATGGAAAGTTAAGTGCATTTAAAGACAGCTGGTGAGGTCACACTGAGGTCAGTGTGTGGAGGCATGAAGACCTGCATGGAGTCTTGGCTTTGTCTTCTTCTTCTGAGGTACCCTTAGTGCTGGGATTCTCAACCAAAGTCCTATGGACATTTTGGATCAGATAATTCTTCTTTGTTGTGGGTGGACTTCCTGTGCCTCAGGGGATGCTTAGGAGCATATTTGGCCTGTATCCACTATAGGCCAATAGCACCCCTGGTCCAGCTGTGACAAGCAAAAACGTCTTTTAACATTGCCCAGTGTCTCTTGGTGGGCTAAATCACCTGGTTGACAACCATTGCTTTAAACAGATACTCATTTTTTTTTTTAAGTAGAACTATTCTACAAATAATCATGCTTCTAACTAGAGAAAATGTTGTCAGGGAACCAACACTCAGAATTCAGAGAAGGTCACTCAATCATGTTAAATCATTTCTAGTTTCTTATTAAAATTAAAGAACTTTACATGAAATCCCCATATCAGCTGGCAATCTTGGTAAAATGACAGAGAATTTTGCAAGCCATGGAATGGTAGGATTGATGACTATCCCTGGCAAAATTACATAGTACATCAGTAAACAAGTGACTTAATTTAGAAAAGAAAGTATAATTGTGGGAGCGATGATGAGTTTATAAGAACCAAGCAAGCCAAACAATTTAATTTCTTTTCATTTAAAAAATTTTTTTTGCATAGATTTGTAATTGTGGTACCACTCAAATGCCAACGGTGCATACTGCAATAAAGTTCTTATGTAAACCACCTGCAGTTAGCATCAGATGTAGGTTAAGTGTTCGGTCCCCTATAAGAGCATCTTCTCTTCAGATAGCACAGGTGAGTCGAATCCCTCAGGCCACCCATACTTCTAATAAACTGGCTTCCAATCCAGGAGGTTACTGTGACCCTATTCAGATTTGATAATTCAACAGAATGACTCACAGAACTCAGGGATGTACTCTACTTATGATTACAGTTTCCTTACAAAGGATACGTGTAGGGTGAAGTATGAGAGGGACCACAGAGCATCCGTCTCCGCCACCCATGGAGTAGGGACAGTCATTCTCCTGACACATCAGTGTGTTCACTGAGCTTTGGTTTTTATTGAGGTTTCATTACATAAGAATGATGGATTAAATCACTGGCTGCGTGACTGACTCTAATTCTCCAGCCCCCCTCTCTTCTCTGAAAGTCAGGCTAAGCAAAATCCTGGACCTGGTCATGTAGTTAGTCTTTTTGGTGACCAACCTTCATCCTGAAGTTATCTAGGGTTCCACTGTAAGTCCCCTCATTAGCATAACAGAGATACTCCTATCACTCAGGAAATTCCAAGGGTTTTTGAAGCTCCCTGCCAGGAACCTGAGATGAAGACCAGACAAATTCTTTGTTATATCATAGGTAGATTTAAGGAGAATTTAAAAAATCTAGGTTATTTTTACTTTAGTAAGACAGTCCATAGAGTGTCTTTCTACCCTGATGGAAAATAGAATATTGACTAGATGATGGTGGGGTCATTAGAATTCCCAGTTATTTTAATAATTATATCCAAAGGTTTTTAATTAATGGATTAACCTGGAAGAATACAAATTTAATTGAGGGATAGTTAATGCTGCAGCAAACCAAATAAAAATCAAAAGCATCTCACACTTAAAAGATGTACAAAAATATATATTTCCAGAGCCACCAAAGATTCACGCTCCATCTACCTTTCTACTCCACCATTTTTTTTTTTTTTTTTTTTTGGAGACAGAGTCTTGCTCTGTTACCCAGGCTATAGTGCATGGCATCAGCCTAGCTCACAGCAACCTCAAACTCCTAGTTTACATCATCCTCCTCCTTCAGCCTTTGGAGTTGCTGAGACTATAGGTGCCCCCCATAATGCCCAGCTACTTTTTAACATTTTAAGTAGAAATGAGGAGTTTGGCTCTTGCTCAGGCTGGTCTCAAATTCCCAAACTCCCAAACTCAAGGATTCCTCCCACCTCAGCCTCCCAGAGTGCTGGGATTATAGGCATGAGGCCCCGTGCCTGGCCTAGAGCACAGATAAGTGTCTTGTTCTCATTCTTCAAAGTTATAAACAACACTGGAATGAAAATACAAACTGCTGTGATAAACATCTTTGTACATTTGGGGGACAATTTATAGTTAAAATTCTTGAAAATAGAACTGGTAGGTCAAAGTACAGGCACGTTATGTATTTTGTTAAATCTGACAATTTGCCCTTGAAACTGACAAACTCTCAACATTGTGTGGGAATGCCTTTTTTTTTTTCATAACTTTGCCTAACACTAATTACTTTCATTTTTTTAAATCTTTGTTAATGAGATGATAAAGGAAAAGTAGTCATTCCTTGTGGTTTTATTTAGTATTTTTGCATAAGTAAAATTATCATCTTTCAAATTCCTTTTGGCTTTTTTCCCTCTTTTATAGATTGCATCTTCTCTGTGTCCCCTCCTCACCCCATCCCTCCCACCTTTGCCATCTTTCTCTTCTTGATTTGGAGAAATACTTTGTACATTAGAAATATTTTTTGGCTCAGCGCCTGTGGCTCAAGCGGCTAAGGCGCCAGCCACATACACCTAAGGTGGCGGGTTTGAATCCAGCCCGGGCCCGCGAAACAACAATGATGGCTGCAACCAAAAAATAGCCAGGCATCGTGGTGGGTGCTTATAGTCCCAGCTACTTGGGAGGCAAAGGTGGGAGACTTGCTTGAGCCCAGGAGTTGGAGGTTGCTGTGACCTGTGATGCCATGGCACTCTACCCAGGGCAACAGCTTGAGGCTCTGTCTTAAAAAAAAAGTTTTCCCCCCAGTTAGTTTACTTTTTATTGTACATACAGTTCCCCCCACCTTAGGAAATTAAAAAAAAATTTAGTATTTAAATTAATCCATTTTTTCCTTCTTTTTGGCTACTTGTCTTGTGTTATGCAACAAAAAAATTCCTTTTTCTTTTCTTTTCTTTTTTTTTTTTGAGACAGAGTTTCATTGTGTTGCCCTTGGTAGAGTGCTATGGCATCACAGCTCACACCAACTTCCAAATCTTCAGGTTAAGCGAGTCTCTTGCCTCAGCCTCCCCAGTAGCTGGGACTATAGGCGCCTGCAACAATGCAGGCTATTTTTTTGTTGCAATTGTCACTGCTGTTTTTGCTGGCCGGGGATGGGTTTAAACCTGCCACCCTCTGTATATGGGGCCAGCACCCTACCCACTGGGCCATAGGTGCTGCCCCCCCTTTTTCTTTTCTTTTTCTTTCTTTTTCCTTTTTTTGAGAGAGAGAGAGAGAGAGAGAGGGGCTTACTCTGTTGTCTAGGCTAGAATGCAGTGCCATCATCCTCACTTGCTATAATCCCCTGGGCTCAAGTGATATTTCTGCCTCGGCCATCCAAGTAGCTGGGACTCCAGGCATGCAATACCATGCTAAGCTAAATTTTTAATTCTTTGTAGAAACACAGGTCTCACTATGTTGCCCAGGCTGGTCTTGAACTCCTAATATCAAGCAATTCTCCTGCCTTGGCCTCCAAAAGTACTAGGATTACAGCTATAAGCCACTGCACGTGGCCTACAAAATATTCTTAGCATGAAAAGACTAATAAGAAAACAATACCAAATCAGCAGAAAAATAGGCAAAAGAAGTGTCAAACAATATACAAAATAGAAATGTAAATGACCAATAAAGACAAAAATGTTTTCCTCACTATTCAACACAGAATTCAGATTAACATTTCCTCCAATTTTGCAAAGACTAAGAAATAATAACAGCCATTGTTTGAAGGTGAGATAGAAAAACCCCACAGGGTATACTGCTGGGGGGATACAAATTGTTTTCAGCTTCCTGGAGGGTGATGTAATACATATAGAAAAGCTTTCAATATTTTTTGCTATTTCTACCTAGTACTTCTACATTTAGCAAGTCATTTTAAAGAAATAATTAAATACATATTCAGAATGTATGAACTGCTCACTATAGTATTATTTTTTAAATTTATTATGAAGTATCCAACATATACAAAAAGCGTGAAAATTAATGCAGTGAACACCCATGTACCCAATATACAGAATAAGAGATAAATCATTATTGATAGAGTTATGCCTTTTAGTTATCTCTCCCCCAATGCCTTCATCTCTCCTCGCTTACAGAATGAATGTGGTATTATACTTACAATGTGGCATTATTATTATTATTATTTTTTTGAGACGGAGCCTCAAGCTGTCCCCCTGGGTAGAATGCCATGGCATCACAGCTCACAGCAACCTCCAACTCCTGGGCTCACGTGAGTCTCCTGCCTCAGCCTCCCAAGTAGCTGCGACTAGAGACGCCCGCCACGACGCCCGGCCATTTTTTTTTTTTTTTGGTTGCAGCCATCATTGTTGTTTGGCAGGCCGGGCTGGGGATTTGAACCCGCCACCTTAGGTGTATGTGGCTGGCTCCTTAGCCGCTTGAGACACAGGCACTGAGCCAATGTGGCATTATTTAATTACAAACTGCCTATAAGTCCAAGCTTAAGGAAACTGATTAAATAATTTATGGTATCTTGAAGTAGTGAGATATCATTTATTAATGAATTAAATATTGATTTATTATTTTTATTATTACACATAGAATACATATAGGCTATTGGCTGTTTTAAAAAAAAAGCCTCAAAACACAACTATAAAATCACCCATAATTCCTCCCACCAGATGTGACCATGATAGCTTGTGTTGTAATGTCTGTCATTCCATCTAATCTTTTTTTAATAACTAGTTACATATATATATATATATATATATATATTTTTTTTTTTTTTTTTGTAGAGGCAGAGTCTCACTTTATTGCCCTTGGTAGAGTGCTGGGGCGTCACAGCTCGCAGCAACCTCCAACTTCTGGGCCTAGGCAATTCTCTTGCCTCAGCCTCCCAAGTAGCTGGGACTACAGGTGCCCACCACAACACCCGGTTATTTTTTGGTTGCAGTTTGGCTGGGGTCAGGTTTGAACCCACCATTCTTGGTATATGGGGCCAGCCCCCTACTCAATGAGCCACTGGTGCCACTCTGCTAGTTACATATTTTTATAAAATTAAGTCATACTACATATATAGTTTTGTAATTAGCCTTTTCTCTTAACAATTTATCAATAAAACTTTTTCAGGTTATAAAATATTCTTTTACAAATTATTTGAAACCAGGCATGGTGGTTTGTGCCTGTAATCCAAGGTATTCAGAAGGGGGAGATAGGATCACTTGAGGCCAGGATTTGGAGAACATCCTGGACAAAATAGCAAGACCCTGTCTCTAAAAAAAAATGGAAAAAAAATTAGGTGTAAATGGTGGTGCACACTTGTAGTCCCAACTATTCAGGAGACTGAAGTGGGAGAATCACTTGACCCCAGCTTTGGGCTGCAGGGAGCTGTCATTGCCCCACTATATTCTAGCCTAGGTGACAGAGCAAGACCTTATCTCTAAATAATAAATAATTAACGCCTACATTGTATTTCATTGTGTATGTAAATTTCACTCTATATTTTTGTATTATTTCAATTTTTTGTTATAAATGAAACTGCAGTAAATTTGTAGTTAAATATTTGCTATACGACAATACTTATCTATTAGGGAAATTCTTAGAAATGGAAATTTGGGGCTTAAAAATTCTAACCCCAAACAATCAGTCTTTGTGGAATATTTAGTGACCTGATACATTTGCAAGACTACAAAACAGTATATCCAGTATATTTGAAAATGTTAAAAGATGTATGCAAAATGGAGAGGGTGAAAGGATATGTCAATAAGGATCTCTGGGGGGAGGAGACAGTGGACTACTTTTATTTGTATCTCTATGCTTTTCTTTATTGTCCAGTTTTTCTACAGCCAGTACATATGTGTTACCTTATTGATCAGATGCAAAATAATAATTTTTAAAATAACTGAATAAATATTGAAAAAACTTCTCAAGTACCAGGGTCTCGTTAATAGTAACTAAATAACTGTCCTTGCAAGAAAGACCTGGGGGTCTTAGTGAACCACAAGCTCAAAAGTCAACAAGGTATTAAGGAACAAATACAACAAGGTATTTAGGAATAAAATGTCAGATTACATTGTTTGGAACAAAGCAAAATAATAGTCCCTCCCCAGTCTGTGTCTGAGCAACTACAAATTCCATACTATATATGTAGACATGATTTGGAGTGTTCATATAGTGGCACCAGCTTTTGGTGACTCAAGATACAAATTTAGTTTGCAGGAAAAATACAAATATTTTGGATTTCTTAATTACCCGAGTCATGACAGTAGCATAAGATGAGCCTTGGGCAAAGGAATTTATTTTTTATGGACTGTAAACCTTGCTGTGCTCAATATTGTGACAATGACCCCAGACACTTGCTCTGCTCTTCCCTGAAATGTTAACTTGATCTTGGTGGGGAATGGAGTCCTCTCCCAATGCCTGTACAGGAACAACATATCACTCAGGCTAGAGTACAGTGACACAATCATAATTCACTGTAACCCTGAACTTCTGGGCTCAAGCCATTCTCCCATCTCAGTCTCCTGAGCAGCTGGGACTATAGGCACACATCATCATGCTTGGCTAGCTTATTAACTTTTTCTAGAAATAGGGTCTTAGTGTGTTACCCAGGCTGGTCTTGAACTCCTTGTCTCAGGTTATCCTCCTATCTCGGCCTCCCAAAAATGCTGGGATTGTAGGCATAAGCCACTGTATCCCATCCATTTCAATATTTTTTCACTTATTTTGTGTCTATTCTTAAAAACCTTTGAGTTCTTCTTCTCTCCCATTCTCTGTGGTCAGGTCTTGCTTGGTTCTGTCCAATCTTTTTCCCTGGGATAGAGTCTAGCCCTATTAGCAGCCTCCTGGTTGGTGTTCATTTGCCAGGTTCTGCAATCGTGACTGTCCCCTGAGTTCCCCACCCTTTTTTCCCACCCGGATGCCCATCCAAATCCAATATTGGACCGTTGGGAATTTCCGAGATATGAGGTCCCAGCTAAGTACTGATTCCTTCAACTGCTGCCTGCTCTGGGTGGGTACTAGTGAATCAACAAGTCTTCCTTAATAGCACCCATTGGCCTATTGCTGTCTTATTCTTATATAATAGAACAACATTCACATTCTGTATTACACTGGGCAAAACCACAAAATCTGATTTCCTCCCTTGATTTCAAAAGCTCAGTAAACCTTATTGCATAAATAATTTGGTAGAAATAAAATGTATTGATCCCTCTAAATGATTTTTAAGTAATAGGAAAGGTAGAATGTAGAATCGAGACATCTTTCTGATATTGTTATTATGCAAAAGAAAATCCAGAAATACATGCAAAATGAAGCTGACCTCAAAAGGGTAACAAATACCAAATTCTTTCAGGATTAAACTATGAGAACAGAAAAGTAAACCAAAGACTTACCAAGGCTACCAACTTTTCAAATAAGTGAATCAAATCGCCAGCAGATGTGATTTGCATCCTATTAGGAAAGGGTGAGTTGACCAGAAATGTATCCCAAAGAAAAGTGGCAAGTGAAGGAAGAACGATATGGCATGAAAAAATAGGAAATTAATGCTACGACTTTATATGAATTTCACCGAGTTTAGTAGCATTTTTTCCCTTCCCTTCCTTCCTCCCTTCCTCCCTCCTTTCCTTCTTTCCTTCCTTATTATTTCAGGTTTAACTTAAGGGTACAGAGAATTAGGTTACAATGTTTGCATTTGTTAGGTAGAGTCCACCTTACAGTTATGTCCTGCCCCCAGCATTTGTTGACAATATTTGAGAGAGACACATATACACAGAGAGATTGTCTATCCATCTCTATCCATCTGTCTGCCTGTCTATCCGTCCATCTGCAGTGATTTTCAACTGATATACCCTGAGAGGATCTTAGATGTACCATAAAATTTTTAAAGATTTAGTTACATTATTTTCAAAAGAAGTTCAAGCACGATAAGTATATTCTTTTTTTTTAAATTCTTTGGTTTTTTTAGTCAACATAATTCAAATGTGTCGCAGAAGTTTACCTATTATATGTTCAAGTGTGCTATGAGATAAAAAAGGTTGGAATACCCTGATCTAGAGCGATCTTAAAACAGTGCCTGCGCATCGCAGAGGCTTAATTTATGTTTGTTGAATGATAAATTCTAAGTGTTCCAAATGGAACTTATAGGGGAGACACTCTTTAAAGATGTTAACTTCAATCAAACAGACCTTTCTTGCAAGGGAACCTCTCATATTGCCTGTAGGAACTTCGTAGGTCCCAGTGCAGTGCTAGTCCTCAGCTGGGAAGCATTCAGTGTCTAAACCTCATGTTTCTGCTGTTGTCTGTTCTGACTGGTTGATGCCCATGGAGCACTGGCTGTTTACCACTGAACTGTGAAAAGCATCCCTGCATCCGTATGAACCCAAAGCCGTCTTTGATGTAGGAGCCACTGTAAATCCATAGAGGGCTGGATGTTGAATCGATGGTATTAGAAATACCATGTAGCTATCTGGCAGAAAAATCTGATCCTTACCTCCCACTGTGATGAAGTACAAAAGCAATAAAGAGTTAAACGTAAAAAAGAAAAAAAATAACTAATATACAAATTCAGGAGATTGTGTGTAGAGAGAACTAAAACAAAGAAAAGAAGTCAGGCAGTGATTGACACATTTCTCTAAATATTAAAATTTTAGACATTAAAAGTCACGAACAAAATTGCAAAGCAACGAGCAAAATGGGAGAAACATTCCCACAATGATGACAAAGGGCTGTTATGAGAGGCTTATTTAAACAGTAAAAAATAGTCAACCCTAATAGAAACATGAGCAAAGGATATGCATGGGTAATTTACAAGAGAGGGCATGGCTAATGAATCACTGAAAAATGATTTAATAACAGTATCCCCAAATAAACACAAATATAACAATGACTTTTTTTTCTACCTATCAAATTGGAAAAAGATATATATATATTTTTGGCAATGATATTAGTCCCTGCCAGGGACCGTAGGAGAGGACAGCACTCTTCAAAAATTACTCTGGGAACTGATGCTATTACTACTAAAAACCAGTTTGATTATGCATTTCAGTAGCCTTTAGAAAGTCTCTCTGGGTCTAGTAGTTCCAATTACAGACGTTTAGCCTACAAAATAATCTTAAACTCAAAGATTTATGTGACAGATTTTCACCTTAGCATAATTTACCTACAATAGCAAAAACTGGGGCCCACAAGCATTCAACAGTAGAGAGATGTGTTGATATAGGTATGGGACAAAAGTAGTCACTGAAAA
This sequence comes from Galagoides demidoff, assembly GCA_963574575.1. Lineage (NCBI taxonomy): Eukaryota > Metazoa > Chordata > Mammalia > Primates > Galagidae > Galagoides > Galagoides demidoff. Next base: position 9,720 of record CAUYQV010048122.1, read on the forward strand.
TGTTTAGTGACATGGGAAAAAGAAAAACAAAAATGTTCAGTTTTATATACAATCGTTTCATACCAAGGTTAAACAAAAGGAAGGTAGAAAATCACCAAAATACTCAAAGTGGTTGTGTGGGAATACAGGTGTTCTTATATTCTTTCCTTATAGCTTATTCTTTCAATACCAACTTGCCTGCAATGAGCATGTCTCTGCCTCCTAATCAGAAGACATAATCATTATTTTCAAGGAATCTCTCTAAAATTAATCTTGGTTTTATCTGGCATAAAACAGCAGAGGAAAACGTCTTGAGGAATTGTTTCGTAATACTTTTAAAAACAGAATTTCATAGTTCTATTCAAGCCCCAAAGGAATAACTAATTTTTGGCAGGGCAGTAGCCAATAATAGCTAGATAAAAATTATTAGTATTTAATGTTTTTAAAAAATGGTTACATCTCTATTAAAAAAACACTGAAGAAAGAAATTACCTTAGCAGCTCAAGGTTTAAGTAAAAACACATTTTTATTTTATTTACACCATTATTATGAACTGGTTTAAAAACTAGATGGAGGGCATTTTGCTTCGGCCTTAATTTCTTGCAGTTTCTGGAAGAATTAGTGTTTCATCTCAAGATCAAGAAGCTGTATGACAAAGGGCTGATACCAGAGGTTTATACAAATAGAGTTGAAAACATTAAGAACCTAATAGAAAAATGGGCAGAGGACATTGATGGGTAATTAACAAAAGAGGGAATGCAGATAACTTTCTCTAATCATTCTCCTCCACCTTACCAGACTTCACTGCTTGCTTTTATAACTGTCTATCCTTTCAGCGGAGTCACTGTGGATTCACACGCTAGTGGGAATCTAAGTCCCCCTGAGCCAGCCTTAGGCAAAATCATCAAAGAGCTGAAGTCAGTGGTTCCTTCTCTCCAGTCCAGCTTCTGGCGCCTTCTCACCCTCTCCCAATCTGCTCTCACATGCTCTAACTTAGCGTTGCTAACATTTCTGGACCATCCCCTACATATCGGGCAGTCTGTTAAGGGTTTCACCCATACTATTTTATTTTATCATCACAATAACCTTGCAAAGGTTTATTTGACTTATTTTACAGATGAGAGAGCTGAAGTCCAGAGAGGTAGAGTACGTCACCCACGGTCACACAGCGAGGCATAGAAACCACTCGTGTTCACAGCCAAGTCTGTCTGATATGAAAGCTGTGTTTACTTTCTCTTTGGTATACCCTTTCCATGCCTTTTCAACTCTATCGTACAGATGGCTTGTCTGTTTTCCAACTAGAATTCAAATTGTTCTTAAATTTGAAACAGTTTGAAGTTTTTCAGTTTTCTCTCAAAATCATAGAAGTTTCTTGAAGAATACGGACATCTACCAAGTTGTGTCTAGTCGTTCTAAGGTACAGAACCTTATGAAATGAATTTGGGCGCCATTCAGTTTCTCAGATTGTCATACTTTTCCCCAAATCGCATAATAGATAACAAGAAAACTCACAGGCTTGTCTTTCTGTAGGCTTAACATAATTTCCCCGCTAATCTGAAGATCCCCCTAGCAGGTAATTAATTTCCTTGCTTCCTTCTGTTACTAATCGAGATTTTAAAACACTAATTCTTAAGGAATTCTTCTTTACTCCTTAATCAATTCTAATTCTGCTCCTAACTAGCTGTATGCCCTCAGGCAATTTACTGTGGGCCTCTGAGATGCTAGTTTCTCATCTGTAAAAACTGGAATTAAAAACATCACCTTCTCCTCGGAGTGTGGGAAGAATTAAATGAGATATTGCAAGTAGACTTCTTGATATGTGGGGAATCAGCCAGGTACACGTAATTTTCTCACTCCTACCACTTTGTGTATTCACCTGTTCTCTATTTTAAAGGTCATCATGTCATACTAAGGCTTTCTTTTTTCTTTTTCTCCAGGACACTTTTTATTTCTTAACTCTTTTCTAAGCGACCTTTTTTTTTTTTTTTTTTTAAAAATCATGTACTTAACTTCTCCATTCTACATCACACAAGAGAACAAGACCCAGCAAGGTTTGGGTAAAGTCAGGACCAAATCTCTTTTCCATCACCCTTTTCACGTACCACTTCCCCTGCCCCCCAAATCCCAAACAAGCAGAAAAAAAAAGAGAAAGAATGAGAGAGAAAAATATCCCCAGATGTTGTCAATTCCATACCTGTCATTCAGTGTCAAAGGAAGAAACATCTAGAGGGTAGCCTGCAAGTAAGAAGAAACAGAGGCTTTTCCTAACCCGGTTTTTATTGGTCACTCATGACCAGCAGCTCTTGGTCCCCTGTCCGGACAGGGCAGGGTGCACAGGGGCGGGTAACACCTGGCCAAGCTCCTGTGCAAGCCGGCGGTGCCTATCATCTCTGATCACAGAAATGCTTAAGGCGAAATTAAGACACTGAGCTGGGGGAAGACAGGTTTTCCACCTGGTAATAGGGAGTGGAAACGCTTTGGCTGATTTGATTATAAGGAATTATTCTTGGTGGTTAAAAGCAGAGAATTAACCACCAAGAATAAGCAGGGGGTTAAAAATTCTACAGCTGGAGGGAAACTGAAGAACCTACTTTATAACTTAAAGTTTCAGGAACATGATTTTCTGTGTTCAGAAATTTGCCCACACCCTCCTGTTCCTAGATTCAGGGTCTCAGAAAATGCCAGGGGCCCCGAAAGTGTAATGTTTCTTAAAGATAATCCCTCCCACCCCAGGGCTCAGGGCGCTAGACAGTTGGAGCCTCAGTGTCCACAGTTTAAAGTTTCCAGCGCCTTCCTGGGGCTGTCATCTGCCTCCCTGTCCCAGCCGGGGCATCTCCCTAAACAATCTGCAAGCGGAGGGTCTCCCCGATCCTCTCCTGGGAGGTTAATCTGAGAATGAGCGGGCATGAGACCCTTCACATTCCGGAGCTCTGATTTCGTTTCCCGCATGTCAGGTGGTGCGGTTAGGGACACCCGAGTGATGTGCACAGCTGTCCCTAAGAGGAGCTCGGTGTCCCGCCACCGAAGTCACAGGCAAATTCTACTGCCCTGACGTGTGAGACCCGGGCATTTTGATCTTGGTTGTTCTAATCCTGTGGCCAGAAAAACTTCCGAACCACATACAGGGCCATTGTCACCATGAAATGCCCCGTCCCAGTGTGGCCGGCCTTCCATTTACGAGAGCAGGGAGGCTCAGATTTCCACCTCGCGGCCCAACCCTCGCTTGGCGCGTCTTCGCCTGCACCCCTCGCGGTCTGGAGCGCTCGGCGGCGGCGGTGGCAGCCGGTTCCCGCACCCGCAGCCCGAGCGCAGCCCCGGGCCCGTGCGCCAGCCCCTGTCCCCTCCCGCGCCGCGCTGGCTCCCTGCGGGTCGGGCCCCCAGCCCCGCCCGGATCCGCCGCCCTGTACGAAGCGGTCGCCTCTCTCCGCCTCGTCGCGGTCGTGCTGCCGCGCGACACCGGGACCTAAGAGACCACTGCCTTCTCGGCTGGCCCTGTGGCCTTCCTGCGGCTCCGCCGCCCCCCACCCGGGAGAAATGCACATTTGATGAGAGATTTGTATCAAGCCCTGCGTTTCCCCAGGTGCTCAGCTCCCTCAATCTCTAAAGACTCCACATGCCCCGTGAGTCATCTCTTTCCTCTCAAGGGTTGCCAGTGGCTCAAAGTTTAGACTTGGAATGTAAAAAACGCTATTCACAGCCTCTGTGAAGAGAGGGAGGTGGGGCTGGGGAACTGGATACTGAATGGGTGTTTAATCTACGGAGAAAAATCGTTTAACTATGAGCCCCAGACTCTTAATTTCCCTCTCTGAATCTAAAAAAATCTCATGTACAAATAAAGGGTAAAACAATTATGTAATATCTCAGGCAAGGCAACGGAGCTGTCTTAGCTAATCTCTCGGCCTGGTGAAGTCTCTTCCAGGGCCAGAACCTCCATGATTTTGTGATCTGTTGATTGCAATTTAGGATTAGAAATCTATCAGTTCTTACAAGCAGTGAGTGAGCACAGAGTGTGTGAATCAAGGACAGAAGCAGGGGGTCTTGTTCTCCCCCTCTGCCCAGGCCAGGAGGGTCCCCCACTTTGAAATGTGTTAAAAACGCATGATCTGAGCGGTCTGTCAAATATGTGGATTGTCTGGTTCTTCAGGAGTCTTTGTGTCACTGGTCTCTCCACTAATAATGATAACCCAAAGTTAATTGAGTATTTTAAGATTCTCTTGCTTGCCTTCGTGTTTGCAGTCTTGGAAAGAGAGAGAGCGAAACAGGGAAGGGGACAGAGTGGCAGAGAGAGAGAGAAAAAAAACACAACTAATTCTCTTCTTTAAAAAACAGAAAAATCAATCCCGGCTTAGATCAATGTGGAAAACCAAACACCCGGCCCTCCTGGGTGCCAAATCCCTCCCATCACCCTCTTCTGTGATTAAAACTGGAGTGCTCTGGAAATGCTGTTTCAAGTTGCAAGAAGGCAGAACGCCCCTCTCTCTGTCTTCCTCTCCCTTTCTTTCTCCCTTTCTTTCTCTCCCTCTCTTACTCAAAAGGAGACACAGGACAATCTTGGAATCCAGGATTTTAAGAGGCTACAGAGGCCACATCTTAAAGCCCGCTGAGTTGGCTGAATGCTGACTTTAGGTGTGCCCAGCCTAAGGGACGTAGTGCAGAGTCTTCAGAAAGAATCTATACTATTTTTACAGAATGGATGACCTTTGTTTACCTTCATGAATCATTTCATATGCGTGTTGTTTTTGACCCACCCTTTTGCTAGGATACAAGAGTCAACCTTCTCTCAGAGGGGGAGCAGAAGGAAGATGTGTGAGCTCCCCCTGCTGCCCTACTGTATTCAGGCTGACTGAAAGGAACTGCCAGGAAACATGTCTACACAATCCCCGGGAAGAAGAAATTCCCTGGATTATTTCCTTTCAACAGGCTTGTTTTTATGCTGATGCCTGGGATCAAGGTCGCCAGGCTTTGGGCCTGAATTCTGTGTGTCACTTCGGGGGGAAATTCTTGCCTTGTCAGAGAACATGTTTATAGAACACAATTTAAAGTGGGTGACTTGGCAGCTGCCCTTGCTGATGGGATTACTCTTGGAATCAAACTAGATTACATTTCATGTAGAACTGATGCCTTTGTTAGTCTAGTTATTCATTTGACTAATTTTCGCTCACCTCTCTTTGCACGTGTAGACACCACAAAGATTTAACAGGAGTCTACTGTCAGCCAGTCTGACCAGTGATGGCTTTAATTGGAGACCACGTCCCAGCAATACACCGTTTTCGTAATGACTTCCACACCAGGGGTCGGGGACCTCTGTGGACTGTATAAAGCCGATGGGGGAAATTCCTCTTAGTCACTGGATCTATCCAACAAGTTATCAACACGTATTGAGTTAGTCCTGCTCTCAGCCCAAACAATAGCAAGTGTACTAGACATATGAAACATAATCCCTGCCTACACCTGGGAAAATCACTTCAGGGAGAAACTTCCACATTAACACAGTTAAAAGCAGAGGGGCCGGCGTTGTCACGGTTCTCTCACCTCCTAAGTAAAGCGGAGCTCTTCTTCATTTCATCTTGTGTGTGTCATGTTGGCTGAGTGGGAATCTTGCAAAGCCAAAAGTGGAACTGAGGCCCACTCATAAGACCACAGGTTTTAGTTAATTTAGTTCATAGTCTCGAATTCATTCCACTTTCTCTTTTATATTTCTTCCAGCATCCTATGTTCATTCCCCTCCCTTTTTTTTTTTTTTTTAGAGACAGAGTCTTACTTTATCGCCCTCGGTGGAGTGCCATGGCGTCACAGCGCGCAGCACCCCCCCAACTCCTGGGCCCAAGCGACTGTCTTGCCTCAGCCTCCTGGGTGAGTAGCTGGGACTACAGGCACCTGCCAGAATGCCTGGCTATTTTTTTGTTGCAGTTTGGCTGCGGCTGGGCTTGAACCTGCCACCCTCTGTATATGGGGCCAGTGCCCTACCCACTGAACCACACGTGCCTCTCTGTCCATTCCCCCTTTTACCTCTTTGCTAAATGTCATTCTTCTGATCTAGATTGTGATCAGAACCGCTCCCATCCTGGTGATTGAGCATCCGCAGCTCAGTTTGTCCAGGGTGAGGCTTGCCTCTTTCCTGATAACGCTCATCTGTGCAGATGGCTCCTTTTTCTAGCTTTTTTTGCACCTACTCTTTCACCACCCAAGCAGCTCTTCTCTAACAGATAGAACTCAGGCAAGTATGTCAGTTACCTCTGGCTCTGAATTGGAAGCTCCATGGAGAAAGGTAATGGCTCGGGCTTCTTCTGTAGCTTCCAAAGTGCGCTGATATCTTTAATAGTTCTCCCTTAAACGAGTAAATTGAAATAATAATCCTGAGGGAATTTTTTAATCTCAAAAATTTTCTAAGTCCCATGTCTCTTAAATGAAAAATTGTCAAATGAAAGAGCCATTTCCAGGATGTTAATTTATGTATTAGTTGTACTTTTCCTCCACCCCAAAAGGATTTAAGGTGGGCTTAAAATATTAGGAAAACTAGACAAGATTATTAATTCTGTGCCTGCAAACGCCAAAATCATATATTTCTAGATCCCCAGTTTAAACAGGAGAGAGGTTTTTTTTTTAAAGATAAAAGGCATACTTCATAATATTTCTCATTATCAGGGTAAGCAAAAAAACACAAAAACACAGATAAAATTTCAGAAATATTTTTGCGTCTCCTTTGCATATCATACACGCGCACACACACACACACATACATACATACATACACAGTCACACTAGAACCGTACTGGCAGTGAACATAGGTTGTTTAAAGTATAGCTATTCAACTGTCATATAAAGTGAAATCTATATTTTCTCTCTTCCTATATGACTATATATTTAACATCTCTATGCATATGTGTGTGCATACATATGTATATGTTATATACACACACTCCACATTATTATTTCAAAGGGGATTTTGCTCCTTCTGGCTACCAGCAATAACTAGTCAATATTTACACTCTTGAATATCGATGACATCATGCATACACAGGAAAGCTGTGGAAAACATCTCCATTTTCAACCAGAGTTTTAATTATTTGTCAAGATTTCAATTGTTCACTCTCTAATGTCATGGATTGGGCCTCACAGTGTGAAGTGCAACTGTCCAGAACCCCCACAGTATTATAAATAGTCTTCTAAAGCTGGGTTGATTGATGTTTGGCATAAAACTCTATTCCTCTGAGCACATATATTCCTTCTGTTCACCATTTTCATAGAAAAATACCAGGGCTGATTTTTTATTCAAATCTCCAATTTATGCAGGGTTTAAACTACTAAGTACTTAAAGCCTTTTTCAGATCTTTCCCCCCTTTTCTGTTAGGTAGGTAACTAAATCTTTTGCTTCAAGACAAATAAGAATGGGAGATTTAGCAGATTCCTGTGGGGGAGAGAAAGAGTTTATTAATTATATTGAGAATCAAATAATATGCTTCTCTGACACTAATGTTCCATCTTTCTCCACCCCAAGTATCCTCTGGGACAACTTTAAAGCCTTTATCAGGGTCTAGATTACTGCATTTATGGTTCCTTAGAAGAAGGAATTTAATGAATGGCATTCTGAGTTGAAGGGAGAATTTGAGATGTTTTAAGATTTAAGCTGCAACAGTGAAACAATTTTTTTTTCAAAGTATGTCCCAGGGATTGTAATATAAAACAGCATAAATAAAAAAAAAGGCACAATAAAGTACATTTTCATGGGTTTTAATAAATTTTTAATACTGATGAAATGTAAATTTTCCTGCACGACCCTTATCTACATTTGACAGAGTCCTACAGAAAACTTTAAGCACCAGTTTAAAGCAATTTACAAGATATCGTAGAGATTCCCAGCAGTAAAGAGTGATAAATGGTCTTCTTAAAAATTTTTACATTGACAATATTAAAACCAAGTGCCTTATGCAGACTCCACTGGTTTGGGCATGTGCCTGTATTAGTACCTTTATCAAGAGGGAACGTTTATTTTATAGGCTTTGTGCTAGGAATAAATTCTACTGGAATACAATTCTGCAACTGTCGTTACCTGGTGGATAGTAATACTCGTTAATTATTATATGACACTGTCCTAGCCACACGCCATACATGTGTGTACCACTGATTTAAGTTTTTGTCATTTTAGTTGTTCTTGGAATCTATGGGTGATTAATTTCAGGACCTCCATGGATACCAAAATTTATACATGCTCGAGTCCCTGATATAAAATGGTATTATATTTATGTACATGTATAACCTACACACATCCTCCTGAATGCTTTAATGAACTAAGTAAATAATTTTTTTTAGAGATGGAGGTCTCACTCTGTTACCCAGGCTGGCGTGCAGGGCTAGGAATAGAGCTTACCATGGCCTCCAACTCCTGGCTCCAGCAATCCTCCCTCCTCAGGCACATGACTCTAACCTCTGCTGCTGGAGACTGTGGAGGGCTCTGCTGAGAAATGCACTTATAAAGGTGAGGTTTTGAATGAACTTACGATTCCTCATTATTATTGCATTGCAATTTACTCGTACTGTCATTAGATTCGAGTCCCACTGGGCCTAAATTTCTGGAGCCCTGAAATTAGTCTTACTTATAAGATGATCTTGCTTTACTCTTTAAGAACTATTGGAGCTGCAAGTTACTCTGAGTATGACTCTGTTTCGTTTAATTGGACTTTCAACCTGTTCCCCTGGGTTTGTGTGGCTGGCTGGTGACTCACTGATTTTCTAGTCCACTCAGGCCCCAAGATGTCTCTTACATTTCCAAGTCTTTAAACCAAATAGCCCGAGGATTAAGTCCCACCACCTATTGGCCAACTACCTTGGTGTCGGCCATCTCTCTGGAATTCCTGCTCCAAGGGCCTCTGTTACTATAGTGCCTGATCATGTGTCAGAAAGTAGTTACTATTTCCCTCGGTCAGTGGCAGAACTACCATGCTCCCCATTGGATCTTGTATTCTTTAGGACAAATTGAATGTCTTAGTCCCTGAAACTTACCAGAGACTGCCAGTCCACCACTGTGCACAGATAGAGGCCTAGTGCTGGATCCCTTCGGCAGGCTCTGCCCATTGGCTATGGGGCACAGATAACAACATGGGGTGGGACACAGAAAACAACTCCCTTACTTTATAGCTTTGCATAAAAAGAGCCATTTCCTTTCTTGTATACTCAAAAACTAAGCAATATGACCATAAAAGTATAGTTAGTGTAAAAAAGCTACATAAGGATTTGGCCTCACATTTCTCTGAAATAGCAAGATAATGGGAATACAGTTTTTTCCTAATTGGCAAAATTACAGGTGCAATTAGGTGAAAGAACAACCAAAATTGGCTCCGGTGCCCATAGCACAGTGGTTACAGCACCAGCTGCATAGACCACGGAGAGTGGCGGATTTGAACCCAGCCCAGCCTGCTAAACAATAATAACAACTGCAACCAAAAGATAGCCGGGCGTTGTGGTGGGTGCCTGTAGTCCCAGCTACTTGGGAGATTGAGGCGAGAGAATCGCTTAAGCCAAAGAGTTTGTTGTTTTTTTTTAAAATTTTTTAGGTCCAAGTTCACTTAATATATATATTTTTATTAAATCATAACTGTGTACATTAATGTAATCATGGGGTACAATGTGCTGGTTTTATATACAATTTGAAATGTTTTCATCAAACTGGTTAACATAGCCTTCACAGCATTTTCTGAATTTGAGCTTGCTATGAGCTGTGACATGACGGCACTCTACCGAAGGCAACATAGTGAGACTCTGTCTCAAAAAGAAAAAAAAAATAGAACAACCAAAATTATGGCTGATAATTTAAAAGGACCAATATGACATCTTACCTGTAATATTACTAATGATGCTTTCTCTCCTCATTCCATGGAAGCATCTTTTCTAAAATTCAATTTTTTATCCCAAATTTCAGTGATGACTCTTTTATTAAGTAGGAGGAACATACTCTGGTGTTGGGTTTAATCCTTAAAATCAAGCAACAAATCTTTTAAGGTCCTTTAAATCTTTAAATCATCACTAGATGAAAGGACACTTTAGATTCAAAGCCAAAGAAGTCATCTTTTGTTTTCTGTGTGACCAAAAAGAATAAGTATAAGCAGCGATCCCTGCTCTTAGGTAGCTTATAGTGTCATTGGGGAGGTCAAATTAACATATAAGAGACAATAAGAACAACTGAACACTATGGCAGTTGTGGTCTGTGAGTTTAGAGTGAGCACTGGAGTGTTTTGCAGAGGCCGGGGGCAAAGCAGTTGATCAGGAAGCTACTGGTGGTTTCGTAGGAAGGAATGACCTGAAGGTGAGTTCCTTGAGGTTAAAGGGACCTTAATATTCTTGGTAACTCAGGTATAGGGCACACATCATGGAACATATGAGGTACTTAAGAAAGTGTATTTAGTATGCAAATGAAATTGTAGGAAGATTAGTGTGTGGTGCAAAGCATATGTTAAAAAGATTGATATCAGGACAAAAAAGATGGTAATCTCTTTGAGGACCAGAAGTGTGTATTGACTGTTTTTGCTAGCCAGAACCTGTAATAGGTATCAATACCAGGTAAGCAATTAAGATATATTCAGTCAGTTCAACCAATTAGTTTTGGACATCAATTAATATGTTTTTAGGCCCTCTTGGTACTTCAAAGAATGTAGACTCCTAATTTAATGTAAAGAAGTTGATCCTTTTTCTTGAGTGAAATAAAGAAATGATTGTAGGCCTTACTTTCAAGGGAAGTAGCATGGTGAAAAAACTCATGGGCATTGGAGTCACACAGATGTCAGTCATGAACTTGGCTGCAGCAGTTATTTGTACATTATTAGCTGGGTGACCTTCGGTGATGTCAGTGTTCCGTGCCTCCATCCTGTAACTTGATAAATAGAGATGCTGTATAAAACATTAGCACAGACTCTGGAACAATCTGCAGACAATCCACAGATGTTTATTTAATATTTCTTTCTCTTCCTGTAGAATAGAATTGAATGAGAGTTTGAGCTCGGGTAAAACCAGGGTACCCTAAAGGTCCTGGACTATAAGACTAGAACCCCACTGGGGAACAAGCATCAGAGAGACCATCAGTGTGGAGGGCAGAATGCTTGCCTGAGCGCAAGGGGGGTCTGAGAAAGCTCTGAGCCCCGACGAATATCCGCTGTTGTTAGTGCAGGAAATGGAAAAGCAGGGAAGCCAGTAGTAAAATAAAAATAAAAATAAATCAGTAATTTATATGCGATGGAAAGAAAAAGAGAGCATTCATTACTGTTAGCTGGTAATACCATATACATGCTTCCAATTTTTATAAAGTTATTTTATTGTATACTGATGTGTCAACTAGTGAGAACGGGTATTAACAAAAGCTGAAAACGAGCTAGCTCTGTTTAACTACAAAAAGAGTTTTCTTTTATTCTTCCTGTAAACAAGAAAAGGAATATGTTTAGGACTAGAAAAACTTTGGGCATGTTTTCATTTTTGCACTGGTGGAAACAAACTTACCAAAAGGATTGAAGGCTGAAGCTTCTGTAGTGTAAGAGGTTTGTGAAGCCTGGGAATTTCCCAAAGGAGCTTCCATTCAGTGGCCAACAGGCTGTTCTCATAGGCACCAGAAGATGGAATGGTGACTGAAGTCTAAGTAGAGGCTTTTACGCCACAGAGGCCACCTTTTTGCTGCTGGCTTCTCCCTCCCCAGCCCTTTTCCTGGATGCAGACGTTGTGCTGAGAGGCGAGTTGTTGCAGCAGCTCCCAGCCCGCAGATGCACTAGGCACTGGTTCATTCTTGGCTGCTGTGGTCTTCTAGAAAGACAGGCTCCTCTGAGCCCAGAGCGGTGCAGTGCACTGGGGCATAAGCTTTGTTTGCCTCATCTGTGAGCCACCGGCTTTGCTTGCCTCTGCCCACCTGCCATCGCTTCTGTCTTTAGAATGAAGCCACTGCTGAGTGATTTGTCAAAGTTGCAAGGAAAGGCAGATTATAGACCTGGGCTTAGAAGAGAGGTCTCTGGGCTCCAGGAGATTCTTCTGTAGACCAGTGATCATCAGCAGACCAGGAGAGGCGACTTCTCCACCCTTTCATTCCTACAAGGATGGCATAATCCAGTCTATACTCTGGAGAGTACAAGGTCCAACAATTAAATTCGCAAACTCCCCCTTGGAAAAAGTGGTATATACCTCATGGCTGAATATCACTATGGTCATCAGATGGCCAAAGGGGAGTACTTGGAAGGTGATCATAGCAATATTCAGCATGAAAAAGTATGTAGCACTTTTTCTAGAACGAGTTTGAGAACTTAATTGTCAGACCTTGTATGAAGAGAGCTCTGATGGCCATTCCAGAAAAAGGGTTACAAAATTGCTTTGAAGGTGGACTTGGTGCATAGCTTCCCAAGAGGAGTACCTCCAAGGTGACCTTCAGCAATGAGGTATGTAGCACTTTTTCTGGGATGAGTTTGCAAACTTCATTGTCCGACCTTGTGTAGTTTGAAAAAAACATTGAGGGGGATTCGAGGGTTCACTTCTGTGGTTCATCTTACAAGGGTACAAATGAATCTTTCTATGAGTAGAATATGAACGTTTTAACACAATAATTAAGAAAATTATGTGAAGGCTATGTTAACCAGTTTGATGGAAGTGTTTCGGATTGTTCATGAAAACCCCACACTGTACCCCAGAAGTGCATTAATGTACACAGTTACTATTCAATAAAAAAAAAAAAAGAAAAGAAAAAAACATTGAAAAATCATACTGTGTAGCTATTTTTTTAATGACCAAGCCGCCAAAGGCTTGCTGTTCAAAATTCAGGGACCAGCAGATGTAGTTTGGTGCTGGTAACCATGTGACACGGGGCCCAGGGCTTCAGAGATACAGAGGAGAGTGAAGACTGAGAAATGTCCCTGTGATTTGCCAGGTAGAAAGCAGGTGACCTTTCAGAACCTACTTTCAGTACCACAGTGAAAATGGAAGCCAGGTTACAGGGATTAAGAAAAGAACATATAAGGGGAAAGTGCTGGCTGGGATGAAACACAGAAGTAAAATATGGAAAGAAATCGAAGTTGAACCTCTGGCAGGATCAAAGCTCTGCTTCCCAGCAGACTGGATGGGGGCTCCCCTTGCTCTAATCCTTCTTTTCTCGTCTAGTGCAATATGCTACCTAGCAGTTTTCATTTAAAAGGTAGAGGGTTCTGTTTAAATACATTAACATATTTAATATTAATAGTTTTGTCTGTCCTCAGATGATTGCATTTCTTTTCTTGTGTCCTGAGGACATCCCCTGCTTGCTCTCTGCAGCCCTCCCTCTCCCTCACCCCAGGACTAGATAGCTAGACAGTGAATCACCCAAAACAAAGGCTAAAAGTATTTGAAAATCCTCTGGTCTTAGTGTAAGTCAGAAAGATTTGAGTGCATACTTGTTGAGCAAGTTTTGCTGCCTTTGGAGACTAAGCTCCTTTAAAGATAGATCTAGATTGCAGATCCCCAGGGCAGGGTGAGAGGAGTGGGAGAAGATACTACAGAAAAGACACACTCTGTCCCCCAAGCCAGGGAGGTACAAAGCCCCTCTTAGCATCCAGTCATCCTTTTCATTGTCAACTGCTGAGAGCCATTTCTGAGTAGCATTCAATATAGTGCCCTGGAGCTCAGTTTGTGTATCCTCAAGACCCTGCCTGACCCTTTTCTGATTTACAATAACCCTGGGGGGTGGAACTTAAGATGGTACTAACAAAAAAAGGAAGGCAGCCCTTGCTCCTTTCCGAGATGACATTAGGTGGAGCAAGACTAAAATCTTCCATGGGAAGAGAAAAGGGGTGGAATAGACTGTCTATGAGGTCTGACAAATTAAGTGCATGAACTCACCATAGAAAAAGTGCCACATAGCTCACTGCTGAATATCACTATGGCTCCCTTCTAAGTCCTCCCTTGGGAAGCTATGCACCCACGTTAATGCCTGATCTACCCTTCTAAGCAATTTTGTAACTGTTTTTCTGGAATGACCATCAGAACTGTCCTCATATGGCACAAAAAAACATGAGACAACAATAATGAACGTCACTCAGCAAGACATCACCCCATGTCAATGTGAACAGAGCTGTGAGACATCCATGCATGTATACCAAGGTCACAAAACCTTACTGAGTTGCTTATAAGGTGCTGCCAATGTAAGTAAGCACAGGGTGACAAGTTTAAGAACTTAATTGTCAGACCTCACATGACGACAGCTCTGATGATCATTCCAAAAACAGAGTTCCAAAATTGCTTTGATGGGTGGACCAGGCACTGAGTTAGTGCACAGCGTCCCCAGGGGAGTACTTCAAGTGACTGTAGTGCTGGTAAGCCAAGAATTACATAGCCCTTTTTCTAGGATGAGTTCTTGAACTTAATTGTCAGATCTAGTAGTTATTCGTTTCTTTATAAATGTGTCTTCCCCATTGTACTGGGGTATCCTTGAAGGTAAAGATCATCTTCTTTTTACCTTTGTATATTCAATGGCTGAAGAGTACTTGACATACAACTTAATTAAAGCTTGTCACATGAATAAAGGGTGAATGGCCGATTGATGAATAAATAAAAGGAAAGTATTTAGAAGTAGAAAGCAGAAGGAGCCCAAAAGAGAGGCAGAGGAGAGTGAAGGATGTTAGTAGAAGGAAAAGTGATTATTTGAATGTAGCCGAGAGGGAAAAGAAAGTTGAAGGGTAGATCCAAGTTCTTTCAAGACCTGGAAAAATGGATGAGATGATAGATGCTTGTTAATCTCTGATATGTTGGTATGAAAAAAAATCATGGCCTTCCATTGCCATAGTTAACACTAAACTTCCTTGTAGTTTCATTTCTGATCATAATGTATGTCTGCTCGAGATGCCAGGTAAGAAATAATGGAGATGGCCTGAGACTCCATAAAAGAGAAAGGACAGGGTTATAATTTAAGCCTTTCAGTATTCATATTTGTCTGTCACCATCAGATAACTCTATGATGTGAAAACGGAATTCTACTGGATGAGTGTGTTCAAAATGCCAAAGAGGATTCTTCTGTGCTCTTACACTTTGGAGTGGTTCCGTATTTCTTTGTTCACTAATATTTCCCTCTGGTTCATTTATTCACTGATTTAGAGGCACCACCTCGAAGGAGGTCCCCACCTAGCAGGGGAGACAGATACTTGCATGCAAAGTTATGAATCAGTGAGCTGCAGTAACTCTGAGCCTGAGAGCACCAGGCCAGGATCACAGCGTTTCTGACCCTCCTTGCCCTGTCTTGACATATCACAACCCAAACCATCCTATTGATTACCTGCTTCAACCCCCAGGCTGCTTTCAGCCTGGACACTCTCTCTAGAACCCTGGACTCTGCTTGGTTCTTCCCAGTCTGTCTCCTAGGAGCTTAGACCTCGCCTCCTCCCCAGTGTACACAACTAGACCCTATGTTCTGACTTGGCCTCTTCCCTGCTACCACTTTGCTCCAGTAATTGCCCAATGCAAGTCTGATCTAGCCATGACCTTTGGACAATGGGTTTGGACTACCTGGTTACCCTTGTTTAAAACTTTTCTTGGTATTTCAGCCAGGTCTTCTGCCTCCTCACTGGAGCTCTCTCCCCCTCCATGAGATGCCTTGCCTTGAGGCCTTCCAGCTTGCTTCAGGCCAAAATCTGTCTAAGACAGCTCCTGCCCCCAAGCTCAGCCAGAACCCCATCACTGTCATGGTCATTGAGAATACCTCTGTAAACTGACCACCCAAGGGATTGTTACAAACTGGTCAACACACGGAGGTGGTCAACACAAGGAACTAGGCCTGCTGGATTGATAATGTAACTGTGGTGCGTGTCCAGTAGGTATATGAAAACTAGGGGGTGGTCAATGTAGGGATGTGGTCAACTATGGAGGTTCTGCTGTATCTCTTTGGCAGAGAAACTCCCTTAGATGCCCTTCAAAAGGGAGGACTGAGTTTTTGCACTTATAGGGCTGGCCAGGTTCTGGGGCCTCCTGGCCTACAAATAAAATCACTAATAGATTTCACTACATAAACTACAGAAAGACCAGTGGGACAAAAAGTAACAAATGACTCACTCATCAACTCTAAGTTGTGGAAGTCAAGTGCTTTTCTACTTCAAGGGAAAATGTGAAACTGTAAATGAAATAACTTGATGGAGTATTTATATACACACACAGAGTAATGGAAACTGTTGTGAACCATGCATATATATGTTAATGGGAAAGATGGAAGTCAGTATTTCTTAGCCTCTTATTTGTTAGGTCATGTCAATAAATGTCAACATGTACTTTTGGGTGTAAGAGGCTCTTCTATGTAGAAGATGACAAGGTTTTAGAAATTTGTTCTTCACATAGTATTACTCCCTAAGCTTCAGGATTACTTTTATTGTTAAAGCAATTTGCCAATATGCCTCCCGATGTTGTATTTCTGTGTGCAAGAATAGATGCAATGTATAAAGAGACCCGAAAGGACAAGGAGACACAGCTTCTAACATTTATATCTTGCAAGCAAGTAAACTATTCCAAAATCAAAGTACTTAGTTTCAAGCCTTCAACACTGTTAAAAAATAAATCTGGATATTTTTAGAGTCGGCAAAAATAACTTCTGTATTGAGTATCATTGAAAATTCAAATTTTTGAGCTGATGGAAGAAATAATGGTGAATCATCAGTTTGTCAAACATGAACATCAGCTCCAACAAATTTGGGTGTTGGCTTCTTGATAGCTGGAGCAGCAGAAATCTTGAGATTCAGAGGGCCAATTCAGAGAGGCAGGCAGAGATAGAGTCCGGGTTTGTGGAAAAAGGGTATCTTGCTGGTAAAACAAGCTTCACAGGTTAGCTGGCAACCATCCGTTGGTGACTTTCCTAATCCCAGGAGATTCGCTGAGTCTAAATTTCTGTGCTGGAGCATTTGACAGGCCTTAGTTCCTGATGTCTCACACTCAAGCCTTACTTTATAGTCACATCTGTTAGTTTAAAGCATTTTTAGTTTATTGAAGAAGTCTTCACAAAGAAAAAACAGATGATGAAAATCTCATCTGTCAAAACTGTTATTAAAACCAGTAACAGTGTGAAATTTTGTTTAAATTGAAAGCATCATTTATTTTTATCAAACATTTTATAAACAATCACATTTGAGAAAGATTTGGGGGACCTGGAGAGCCCTCAACAAAATGCAGCTTGTTCTGTTGCTTTGTTTAATGTGCAGCTTTGAGATCGGCTGGGGCTGCGTCTCGTCCCCTTCGTGTGAGACCGGAGGGTGAAGGAATTGCCACAGAGCAGGGGTTCGCCCGCCTTGACCAGGGAAGAGAGCAGGACAGGGCAGTAGACTTCAAATGGAGGCTGAAATGCAATATTGTGGTGGCAGATCACAGGGCACCTGCATTGCCCTTTTCTGATGGATAATGAAGAGTGTCATGGCCTGAACCTTGAAGTTCCTCAGAGAGATTAGGAAAAAGAATGGAAAGGAAAAAAAAAATAGACATTCATGGAAAGATTGAGCACGGCTTTCTTTTTCCCTGTGTAGACAGTTAAATTCGTGCTCGGATCTGCTACTGATATCAAAGGGTGTTTCACAGCCAGAAAGAGTCAGTGACACCCCGAGGAAGGGAAACAAGATGAACATCAGGTCCATTTAGTCAGATCTTCATTCAATCCAGATGTTTGGCAACGTGGAGACAAAACATCCGAGGCTCTGCGATTGTGGAGACTCAGCCTTAGAATATACAAAAGATCCAGTTTCACATTCGTAACTGGGTCTCACACTTCTTTGACTGTTTGGCATTAGCAGCTTTGGAAAAGAAAACGTGTCTGGAAGTAGAGCAGTGTAAATCTGAATGATTTGTCCAAGGAGTGACCTTTCTTCCCTTTCTCTGGGCCATACTGTACTTAATTTGGTCACACTGTAAGATGGTCCCCTCAGAGCCAGGAAAGGTTCCCCCTGGAGTACGGGGTGCTGGGATGGGGCACCCAGAGCGTTAAAAGACTCTCCAAATGCTCAACTTCCCAGCACACTCTTCCTCAAAGCTTCCTGATGTAAGAATTGGTCTAGTTCTCCTTCCTATCACCCTTTTCTTAGGCCCTTCTTCCACTTGTAAAAGAAAACCTCCCTGTATCCACTCTGGATCTTACTGGGGAGCGTTGCTCAGGTGTATTACAGAACCTCTGGCTCAGTAAACACAGCCACTGCTGAGGTCCTTGAAGCTTGCTAAAACCAAGACCTCTGTCTGCTGCCTGTTTGGGATAACTTCAAAGAGGAGAAGGTAAAAATTCCCTATTTGCTTCTTTAATAGCGATATTGCATTTTCTGGAAAAAGGACCACATATTGGAGTTAAGTTTGCATTTCTATCTTCTTGACCATTTATTCAGGGTCAGCTTTTCGTTAACTTTTGCCAGGTGACTATGTTCTGTCAGCCTCTATTTCATTTTTACCCTAAGCACAAATATCTTGCCCTCTACTAACCTCTTTTCTGCTCATTTATTTATTTACTTTTGGCCATGGACTAATAACAGAAATGTCCTACAGCTTCCACTGCTAAAAAATTAATTTCACACCACCAATTAGTATACTTTTTATAAGGTCTGAACCTCCTGTGGCTCAATCCTTTTTGCTATTGTTGTTGATTTACTCTAAAACCTGTATCATTCTAACCCCAAATTGTATTTATCCATAGAACTGTAAACCATTGGGAGAAAAAGCCTTATTCTTCTCATAAGAGGTGCATTTCCAATAAAAAGTTACTTATTACATTCAGTCATTTTTAAAGCAAAAGTTATATTAATTTTTGAGAAATCGTGGATTAATAGTTATAATAATAACTCAATTTAGAAACAAATTTTGATAGTACTTGGTGTATTATTGATTTTTATTTCATGAACTCACATAAAATGTAAGCAGTTTAAACTTTTACATTTCTATATATTTTTGTCACAGAGAAGTATGATCAAGTGATCTATAAAAGACTTTCAAGCCTGTATTTAATTAAGATAAAATTCCATTTTTTTTCTTGTCTGATTGCTCTGGCTAGGACTCCCAGCACTACATTTATTGGGTAGCAGCCGTGACAGTTTCTGAACTTGTCCAGTTCCAGGTCTAAGCAGGAATGTTTTCAATACTTCCCCACTCGGCACTGTGTTGACCGTGGGTTTGTCACATACAGCTTATATAATTTGGAAGTATGTACCATTTCTATTTTGTTACGAGTTCTTATCATAAAAGGGTGCTGCATTTTGTCAAATGCATTTTCTGCATCTATTGAGATGATTGTGTGGTTTTTGTTTTTGCTTCTGTTTATCTGGGGAATCATATTTATAGATCTGGGTTTGTTGAACTGTCAGGTCTTTTGTGCTACGATGGTCATACATTTTACATCTTTGTGTATCAGAGTACAGTATCTTCAGTACAATTGAAATACCTTAAACTCCATAGTGAGTTGCTATTGTTTTACTTTTAACAGCCAATTAATTTTAAAGGAATTTATAAAAAAGGAAAAAAATCATCTTTTAGATTTCCTTATAAATGTATTATTCGAATGGCTTTTCATCCATTTTGGTAATGTCAGTTTCTATCTGGTATCATTTACTTCTGCCTGGAGAATCTTCTTTAATATTTCTTTTGGAGTGCAAGTGTCCTGTTCAAATATTCTCTTAGTTTTTTCTTTTTTTTTTTTGCCTTTTTAAAGTCTTTATTTCACCATTATTTCTGAACTATATTGTGCTATATACAAAATACTGAGTTGACGGTTTTTTCTTTCAGCTTCTAAACTTGTTTCTGTCTTACATAGTTTTTGATAAGAAATCTATTGATAGTTATATCATTTGTTCCTTTTTCATAATGTGAAATTTTTTCCTTTCACTGCCTTTAAGATATTTCTCTTTGTGTCATTTTCAGCAATCTGATTGTCATGTATCTTGGCTACCCCTCCACCTCCACCCTGGCCATTTTGCTTGAGGTTTTTTGAACTTCTTGGAACTGTGAGTTTAGAGCTTTCACTAAATTTGGACATATTTTGGCCATTTAAATATGTATATATTTTTTCTGACCTCTTATTTTACTTGCCTTTTGGGACTCCAATTAAACACATGTTAAATAGTTTGATATTTTCTTTAAGGTCTATGAGGATCTTTTCACTTTTCTTATTTCTTAGGGTTTTCTTTATAATTGTTTATATTGTTGTATCGTTAGTTCATTTATTTATTTTTGTTCTTCAATGTCTAATATTAAGTCAATGTTATCTAGTAAGTTATTCATTTCAGATTTGATACTTTTTATCTCCAGAAGTTTCATGTAGTTCTTTTCTGTATTATCTACTTTACCTCTTATGTTCATGTTTTTCATTAAATCCTTGAGTATATTATGCATATTTATAATCTCTGTTTTAATGTCCCTGTATGTTGATTACATTATTTCTTGCGTTTATGTGTCTGTTTCTATTGGCTAGTTAATCTTCTGGAATGGACTGTGTCTTCTGATTTCTTCACGTCATAATATTTGATTTGATTAGGGACATTGTGAATTTATACTTTGAGGTACTAGATTTTGTTGTATTCCCTTAAAGAATATTAGACTTTGTTCTGGGAAGTAGCTAAGCTTCTTGTAGATCAGTTGGATTATTTCAAGGCTTCAGGATTAGTCTATACTTTGGAAGTAATTAGGCTTATTTCTAAGACACAGTCTTTCTTGGCACTCTACTGAATTATATGTTCCAGGATCTGTTTCCATTCTAGCCACTGGAAAATAAAATTGTTCCTGACCCTATGTAAACTCTTAGAATTTAAAAAAATCTTATAATTTCGTAGTACTTGTCTTTTCCCCAGAAGCTTTTCTTGTGAAAGTTTTATCCTATACATACCCAGGTCAGTATTTGGCCAAAGACACAAGAAGACCCCTATTCAAAATTTTCTCCATGTAACTGTTTCTTCTCTGATATTCTATCTTGCAATTTTTAGCTACATCTGCCACTCTGAACTGTTATGTCTGTCTTTTCAATTCCGCAGTGCTTTGAAGCTCTTCTAGAGCTTCCCTCCTAGGGCTGGAGGTTTGTAAATTACTTCCAGGCAAAATGCCAGTACGATTGAAATACTCACCTTGTTTTTCCTCGCCCTGTTTCTTTTGGAGATTACAGTCCTATGTCGCCAATTGTATGACGTCTGATGACAGTTGTTTCATATATTTTATTCAGAGTTCTGGTTGTTTATGGCAGGAACATAAATCTGGACCTTGCTACTCCCTCATGGCTAGAAGTTAAAGTCCTTTGTCACCTTTGATTTCTGCTTTTTATCTTTGCTTTCACGTTCAAGTTATTTCTCTTCTCTTTAAGATTCTATCACTGAAACATCTCTCAAGCTAGTCACCTCCTTCTCATTGCCGTGGCCTTACTTCAGTCTACAGTTATTTGCCTTCTGAATAATCACAAAAGTCTTCTATCTAACTCTTCTTCTACTTCTAGACTCTATTCCCCCAGTCAAATCCTCACTCTATGGTCAAAATGATATGCCTAAAATTCTTGCAATTGTAACATTAAAAATTTCCTTAAAATTGTTAATGACTCCACTTTGGTAGAAGAATAATTAAGCACTTTCAAAAATATTTATTTATTTATTTAGAGACAGAGTCTCACTTTGCTGCCCTTGGTAGAGTGCCATAGTGTAATAGCTCACAGCAACCTCAAACTCTTGGGCTCAAGTGATTCTCTTGTCTCAGCCTCCCAAGTAGCTGGGACCACAGGCGCCCCCCACTATGCCTGGCTATTTTTACTGATGGGGTCTTATTCTTGCTCAGGCTGGTCTTGAACTCCTGAGCTCAATCTAACAGCCTCGGCCTCCCAGAATGCTGGGAAAGACTTTAATATTTTACTATTGGTAGTAAGGCAACTTTATAATTTTCTCTTTAGCTTTCATTTCTCATATTATCTGCCATTAATTCCTTCCACTTTCTTTCCTATTGTATCCTTTTGTGTTTTCTTTTCCCTATGTAGCAAAACTTCAATTTTTGTGACCAAGATAAAATTACACGTCTTTTGCAATTCCTTCTTGAGTATCATTTTTAAAAGAATTTCCTCCTCTCTGCATTCTGGAAGTACTTTGTTGACACTTTTTATGACACATTTTATTATCTATGCTTTAATTATAGTTCTTTATGAACAAACATTTTTGACGTCAAATATTGATAGTTAAGTGCTGTGATGGTCTATGTTTTCTCTCTTATAACAAATATTGGCAGTGCATTTCATTGGTTTGGTGCCTAAGAAAACTTTGCAAAAAAATTATTGCCTGTATTGACGTCTTGACATCATCTTTCCTTCAAGTCTGCTGCCTTAAGCCCAGAGGGATTCCCAGAGCAATCTAATGCTGACCACTCAACTGTGCTAGGACATAAAAGTCCTTTTCATTATGTTATTCTGCGTCATACCACCATTATCACTGTTTGATATTACGTATCACATAACTAATTCCATACATTAGAGACAAATAATTCTGTTTTTAACTCATACTCTGTACTTCTCTATTTTCTGCTTTTATGTTATATAGGTCCATTTTAAAAATTTCTTTCTCACAAGATTATCAGCTCCACGCAAATGAGGTTTTGATTAGTTCTTTAGTATAATGTTTTACATACACAAATAGAGGAATATAATACAATCATAAAACTCTGTGTTTTGGGTCATACACCACACACACACACCCCTACTTTGGCTTATTAAGCATAAGACCTCACATATTAAGGACTTAACATAAATATGCATGCATATATCTTTCCATAATATATACCTTTAAATATTCTCAATATGTATGAATTATATACAAAAATTCAATGTGAAAACACTAGGATTGTATGAATATGAACTGTTTCATATCAGAAAATTACACTATCATATTAGCTTTAGTAGGTATAGCATACGTCTGATAGTCAGAGATACTTTAATTTCAGAGTCTCAAATTATGAGGATTCAATTATTTTCTGTAGAAAATACTTGTGTCTCAATCTCATTATCAAAACCCTTTCCACATACTTTGCCTAAAATTACCTTTTCTTCATTTTAATTATACAACTCCAAATCGCTTTTCCTCATTAGTATTTGATAATTATAAGCAAAGAAGCAAATAGAAGAACAAGAAATACACGAGAACGCAGTCATGCATTTTCCCCTTCTTTCTGTTGATAGCGCTGACTTCATTGAGATGAAGTGTATTTAATTTCAATTCACTAAATGACCACATTCATAATTTGAGTTCATTTACATTTTAGGCTGATTTCTTTCAAATCTGATTCGATATGCATAATTTTTACTTAAGCATACGTGTCTGTAATCCTTTAAACTTGTTTCCATCCAAGGAATGAGAGAGAAGGAAATTAACACTTATTTTGTATCTCCTTTGACACAGCCTGGTTTGGGTACTTGCCACGTACCATCTCATTGGATTGTCTCTACAAATCCTGAGAAAACGAACCTTATTATTCTCACTTTAAAGATGAAAATCTGATGGTTAGAGACTAACATGCCCAAGACTATTTAACTAGGAAAAGGTGGAGTCAGATTACAAACAAAATCATTCTTTTGGGCCAGACTTAGTGGCTCACGCCTGTAATCCTAGCACTCTGGGAGGCCACGGCAGGTGGATTGCCTGAGCGCACAGGTTCGAGACCAGCCTGAGCCAGACCAAGACCGCATTTCTAAAAATAGCTAAATAGCAGCATGATGTGGTAGGTGCCTTTAGTCCCAGCTACTTGGAAGGCTGAGGCAACAGAATTGCTTGAGCCCAAGAGTTTGAGGTTGCTGTGAGCTATGCTATGATACCACGGCACTCTACCAAGGGTGACAAAGTGAGACTCTTGTCTCTAAACCCCCTCTAAAGCAAAAAAACCCCCAAATCATTCTCTTTCTTTTCTTATATGACACTATATTGTTTGTTTTCAAGCCATGAATTTGCAGAAAACTCACAGGAGGTTAGACAGGTAATAATTTTTTTTTTGAGACAGTCTTAAGCTGTTGCCCTTGCTAGAGTGCTGTGGCATCACAGCTCACAGCAACCTCAAACTCCTGGGCCTAAGGAATTCTCTTGCCTCAGCCGCTCACATAACTGGGATTACAAGTACTCACCAGAACACCTGGCTGCAACCTTCTTTGTTGCAGCTGTCATTGTTGTTTAGCTGGCCCAGGTCGCATTTCAACCCACCAGCCTAGGTATATGTGGCCGGAGCCCTACCCACTGAGCTATGGGGGCTGCTGACAGTTAATAATTTTAAAAAATCATGTTTACATATCTATGATATATGTGCAAAGTCCATGTGTGCAAATGCTTATCAGAACATAACACTTCAATCTGCTCCATGTTAGAATTTTGGGATGTCTTAAAATTTGTGAAAGTGTGAGAGGAACATGGAAAAACCCATTATTAAGTCATTTCTCTCTACATATGGGCTCTCATTTTTTGTCTCATTTTTAAGACAGTGATAAGTTGATCTTAAAGAGTTTATTGATTGAGATTCAACTAAGGAATAACCTTCAGTGCCATTACCATCACTCACAAGTGTGTTAGGTTCTGTCTGGTAATAAGGGGAGGATGGAAGCTCACTCCTTTCCACTCCCAGGAATTTGGTTTCCTCTGACAGGTCACAGGTTTCCCCACAAGTCTTGCTTAACTGAGTTGTAACTTGCCCCTTCTGGAATTATTAAAACTTTGAGCATGCCAGTGAGAGACTGTAAATTGTGTACTATGAGGATACTTCTTCTTTAGTAACAATGATGTTGTAAATGTGAGGTAGGATATTGAAGGAATTGGAATCGCTCCAGAAAATATGAATTATAAACTCAAGTCAACTATGCGAATTAGGTCAAGTCTTTTGTGAACTCGTTCCTGGTCATTGCTTTCTCAGTGAGGGTTTTTTTTTTTTTTTTCAAAACTATTGTCCCCCAAAGGAAAAAAAGCAGTAAAAGGATACAATAAAAAATGTAAATGGTACAAAAGGAAATACGATAAAAAATAATTCTCCCATTCCTGATGCCTTGTTCTTTTTAAAATTGGTATGGGCAAACTTTGTTCATTGACACACATTTCTATGCCCCTACAACCAGGTGTTGTAGGAGTGTGTGTGCGTGTGTGTAAAATTTTCATCTTCCTTTTCTCACTCAAATGAGAAAATACTGAATTCACTGTTCGGTTGAATTTTATAAAATAACACGTATCTTAGAGATTTTTTCCTGGTCACCCATATTTACATCTACCTCATTATTTTTAAGGAAATATTTTTATCTCATTGCACACATATACCATAATTTATTTAGCCGGTTTTCTATTGATGAGCATTTAAGTTTGCCACAGTGATCACACTTATATATATGAGATTGCAAACACATAGAGGCAAAAAGATATGGAGAATGAATTCTTAAAAATGAAATTATTGGTCTAAATTGATTTTAAAATAAGTTTAGGAAAACATACATCTACCATTTTTAGCACAATACATTATTTTGGCAAAAATTATATATGTTTAGAAAAATCCAAGCAATAAAGAATAAGAGAAGAAAGCTTTCCTTTCTCCAATTCACAGCTATCTAGAAATCATCAATTAATTAAATAACTATCATAACATCTATTTAGTAATGCTTATGTAGAAAGAAAGTCAGCTAGATAAAATAATTTTTTTAAAAAAAAGGGTCATAGCACATATGCTCATTTTAAAAGTATATTATATTTAATTTTTATTTGGATCTAGCAGGATTAAAATAACTAAGGTGAAACTGCTGGGATTTCTAAACTGTAGATGAATGTTTCATTGCTATGAGAGCTATTCATTTCCAGCTGTCCCCTCCAAAATTAAAAGGAAATATTCCAAAAATATTTCTACTCTTACACAATATAAAAAAAATCTACTCTTACACAATGTTTTACTTTGTTTCTCCCCAAAGAGTTTATATTAAATGTTTTATTTGTCTTAAGGTCTGTCACTTTACAATCTAGTTTTCAATGATGAATCCCTTGGTTTAAAAATCCTATTTCTGTACTTCATTCATGTAGGACTCATTACATTTTTAAAAACCATGGTTTCATATTTTTTATTTCATTATTTTGACTCTCAGTTTCTAGCTTTAATTGATAGACAAGGTGGCCATAAAATTCATGTGCAATTTTTGTTTTTCAAGAAAGAATTATATTAGTATTTTCCTAGGAGTTTGAATGCTTGAGAACATATTTAGCTATTTTATAGACAAGGGACAACTTGACCAAGTACAATATTCCTTTTGTGTGTGTGTGACGGAGTCTCACTTTGTCACCCTGGGTAGAGTGCTTTGGCGTCATAGCTCACAGCAACCTCAAACTCTCGGGCTCAAGTAATTTTCTTGTCTCAGCCTCTTAAGTGGCTGGGATTTGCCCTACTATTGTTAGAGATGGGGATCTCACTCTTGCTCAGGCTGGTCTCTAACTCCTGGGCTCAAGCAATCCACCCAGCTTGGCCTCCCACAGTGCTAGGATTAGAGGCCTGAGTCACTGCTTGAGCCCTCAAGTACAATATTTGTGGCTCCTATTTTTTTGTCAGAATTTTCTAGATATCACTGCTTTTTTTTTAATTGAGACAGTCTCACTATGTCACTCTCGGTAGAGTGCCTTGGTGTCATAGTTCACAGCAACCTCAAATTCTTTGGGCTCAGGTGATTCTTCTGCCTCAATCTCCCTAGTAGCTGGGACTACAGGCACCTGCACAATGCCTGGCTATTTCTGTTTTAGCAGGCCTGGCTGGATTTGAACTCATCATCCCTGCTACATGTGGCCGGTGCCCTAACCACTGAGCTATGGGCACCCAACCTATATTACTGTCTTTTAGGAGAGCGATTTGCAGTGGAAATTGATTCTTGTTTTATCCCTGTCTCCTTGTAAATCATTTGCGTTTGTTTTATGAATGCCTGAAGATTTGCTTTTTCATATTAAAACTCAAGAATTTAATCTGAATGTGCCTTAGTGTGATTTTCCTTCTAAGTCTACTTTTCTTGGAAGACAGTATACATTTGTGATCTGTATGGTTACTTTTCCTTCATTCCAAGGACTTTTTTTTTAATATTTTATAATACTTTTCTTTTTCACTTCTAAAAATTTTCTAACTCAACATGAATTATTTTATACTGCATCTTCTTTCGGTATCTCATCTCTGCTTTCTTCTCTCTCATGCTTTGATCTCCATTTCCTCCGCAATTCGTCTGCAGTTTAGTTTTTCCTACCAGAAATTTGATTTTCAGGTGTGTATAGTTTTTGCTCGTTATGTTTAACATCGCTGTTATATCTGCAGCGCTGTTTTTTGGTTCCCACTTGATTTCCTCAACTGTTAGTTCCCTTTATGTTTTACATTGTATGTTTCATTATCTGTTTCCTCTTAAATGAATTCATGTGATTATTAGATTCTTTTCTTTCGTTCATTCAGCTTTTTTCCCCCATGGGGTTTTAAATCTGTCTTTCATTAAGTTTAAATTCCCAGTTCACTCTACTAGTAGAGTAGAGAGGACGGCTGTCTTCTTCCATTACAGAAAGTCTATGGGGAGGTACAGGAGCCTCTATCCTTTCCCCAAGCCGCTTACCCACTTGGCTCAGTATGCTTCTGCCTAAATGGGGGAATATCCAGGGTATTTTCAAAAATTTTGTCTCATGTGTTTTCCCTGTTCCATTTCTGAGCAGTAGAAGTTTGTTGATGAGCAATGAACAATGTTACCATCTTCTATTTATTTCACTGGCCACACCATTTTAAAGATCATAGTATCAGGTGGTTACTCCTTTCTGAGACTGTTGGCTGCTGACATTTTTTTTTTAAAACTTTGTTTTGAGACTTGTTACTGCTCATGTTGTTAGACCTGGGTGGGGAGGTGTTTTAATCTGGCATTGCCTTTTACGTAGAAATACTCTCTCTTGCCAATGTTGAGAATTATGTGTATCCTCCAAGGTAGTGGCCCCATTGCACATTCCACCAAGAGAGACTGAGGAACCTCAAACTACCAAGGTTCTAAATCTTTGCCAATCAGGTATACTGTATAACAATGTTGTTTTATTATTTTTCAATGTACAGTTCTTATGAAAGAGGATGGGTAGAAATTCATTTTCTCATGGCTTTCTAGAACTCTTTATCTACTATGGGAAGTACCTTTTGGAAACAGTCCCCCAGTTTGTCATTTTCTTTTGTCTCTGATAACATTTTAGTATGTTCGTATTAATTTCCAAATTTTGTGAAGTCAAATGATGCTTTTCCCTTGTACTTTTGAGTTCTGTGACTTATTTAGAAAGCCTGTTCTCAGTCCTACATTAAAAAAAAATTCAGAAGCTGAAAAAACAAAGATTCCACACTCCTCTGCCTCCATTCATATACTCATATACCAGCTACGCCTGAATCCACTAGGAAAGTAGCTCAGCACATAGATTTTGAAAGCTTTCCCTGGTCAAGACTTACCCAACCAATAATCTCTACTGTGTCTTCCACATTTGACATGCTAGGACAGTAAGTGACACTTCTGTACATGATACTTCACAGATAGGAAAGGGACAACCTTTTTGTGAGGACAAAAATGCACCACAGGCTAATATTTTTAAAAAAAGTTATGTTCCCCATTCAGGACTTTGTAACATATAAAGACGTATAAAGTACAGTTTATTCCCATTATTTATTTTAGAGGAAACCAGTAAAATATAATGGCCTCGCTTGTTGGCGGATTTTACTGAGATCAGAATAGGGAAAGTATAGTCCCTCTTTTAACCAAAAAAAACAAATAGCCCTTCATGATATTTCTATTTAGAGAATAATTTGAAGCAAGATTGGGTTATTGCTAAATTGGAAGCCAAGAAGACCAAAGGGATGCTAGGGAGAAGAAGGTGGAAAAGTGATATTTATTATAGGGTTATTATCACTGTTATCTCGGAAACACATTTTATCAAACAGAAAAAGTAAAGCTTGGTTACATTATTACAGACAGGTGCCATCCCATCTTCTGAAGTGGCTGTGTTAGAATATTCCATCATTATTGAGGATGTTTCATAAACAGGATAGTTCTTCTGTTCAAAGTGATAAGGTGGAGAACGCATAGCCAACTGAAATTATCCAAGTGGTAGAACATTCGCGTATAAGATAATTTATAGTTCTCCATAAATGTCGTGAAATCTGGGGCTTGTACAATGATGAGTTATGAATTCAGCCCTTGTTAATGTTTCCTTTGCAATACGTGGTGGGAAACAGCTATTAAAAATACTAGTGTCACTATTTATTCAAAGGTTCCACATCACCAGAATAAATTGCCCGAGAGGAAACATCTTGTTCATAATGATTTGGAATACAGAGCTTAAAGTTTCATGCGCTGAATGTTTAGCTTTATAATAAGGAAGCATTCATAATACATGGGTGATATTTGTTAGTGCTAAACATATAGCTAAATGTTTCATGAAAGAGCTATTGTGCACTTGATTTTACAATAAACAGTTAAAACTCCTGGAGTAGATTCGATGCAAGTGGAATGTTTGCTTGGATTTAGTGAAGAGAAATAGTGTAAATAATTCATGGGGTGTAATTTGACTCAATATTTTTCCTGGCCTATGAGGCATGTGGACCCGCTTCTTCCCCCACCCCCGTAGCTTCGGTCTTTTTTTTTTTTTCCAGTTCCTTTTGGTTTGTAATTCACCTGTGGGGTCCATTGGAAAATAAGTTCAAAAGACTAACTGATGGGAATTGTTTGTGATAGAGCAATAGACTCTGTGTCTTCTTCCTTACTCAATGTTGAAGCTTTTCAGACCCAACACCCGCCACTTCCTTTGAGAAAGATAATGCAAAAGAAGACAGGGAAGGAGGGCTGAACTAAAACGGCGCTAAGGTGTCTGTTCACCAGTGGTAAATGTCTTTGCCTCTGTTAAATCAAAGCAGTCTCCAGAAACGGCAAACTGCAGTTTAAGTATGAAACAAAAGGCTGTCTATAATAACGAGAGCGTATGCTTACAAGTAGCTGATTGATTTCAGCCAATCACAGCGGCAGAGCTTTGGCCAATCACAGGCTGCCAAATGCCAAACTGTAACCAATCAAGCTGTTTCTGTACGTCACTTCCTTTTTCTATCTGTAAATACTACCTGCCAACTATTGCAGGGTGCAAATTCTTGACTTGTTCTTTGCTTAATAAATACTGCTAAAATTAAGTTGTCTGAAGTTATTTTTGTAAACAGTTTTGCATCAAAAATGGGATTAGCAATGGACCTCTAGTGACTCTCCTTAGTGAATGGACCCATTGGGTCCAGTTGTGCTCATTGATCTCTTGCAGCAACTAGAGTCATGGATTCAAGTTCCACAAACTGTGTTTTGAACTCTTTATTTGGAAATATTAGATCTGGACTGGGTTCAGAAGTTGTGACAGAAGTGGGACTTGGTCCTATAGAGAGGCCTCCATTGTCAACTGATCAGTTATGCGCTGGGTTCAGTAGGTACATAAGGTTACTGAAAAACAGGAAATCATGGGTCCATCTGGATCCAAGAAGGCCAGACTCCTCCACTGGAAACTAATTTCTTGTACAAGAACTATGTACCAGAACCTGTGCTTTTCTACACAAATGGGTGGACTTTACTGAAAGGAAACTTAGTGTTACAGTAGCCACAGTGAGGAACTTTATTCAAAAGGCAAACCAGTGCAGTGTCTTTACAAAGATTAGCAAGACCTCCTTGTCTATACTTTAAACTCATCCTAAGGGGCCCCAAACTGAAGAACCATACGCCCTGAGATGTCTGCCTTTATTGTTATCAATCAGGCCATAGGAAAAGAAAGTGCCCACTTTCACAACAGCCGTCTGATGGACCTATTCCCTTTGGCCTAGAATGTTCCCCCCACTAAAAGAATCCCTCAAGGACTTCCTTCCGAGGACAATAATTAACAAAACTCTCAGTGAGAAACATTTATATTTCTGTGGTGGCAGTTTCAAATCAAATCCGAAAGGTCCCTGGGTCTGAACTTCGCTAATCGACACTTGGACCATTTTTAAAAAAACATTTGTAAGAATTAGTCCTCTGTATTTTGTCTATTCCATCCTGCTTCTCCCATGGGAGCCTTTCACTTGTCTGAAACTCTGCTTCTTAAACCCCTGGTGACTATATGCTCTGCCAACTCTGTCTATCTTTTTCTCATTGTCATGATCTTTGCTGTGCCCCAAACCTTTTTTGGAGGGAAAAACCCACAACTGATTCATCTATCATTCAATCTTGAAAATAAACAAACAAACAAATGATGAAGCAGTCTCTGGCTATAAGGCAAGATTAGAAGCATCCATGTTGAATCCAGGCATGCAACATGCTTGTATTTTTGTACTTGGCAGATGGCTAAAATTTTAGAATGAAAGCTATAGGATCTGTTTCTATCTATATGTTTATGTATGTATGATATACATGTGTGATCTTTTTCTATCTTCTAATGATACTGCCAAAATTAAATTATAAAGAGCCCTGTTTAATTGGTTTAAAGAAAAAGAAGGGCTTATATAAATTAAGTGTCCTCTTAGAAAAATAAGAACTAACCCAAATAATTTTCAAGTTCATGTGACTTGGGTGATCTTTGGTAAATAAGAATATGATTGGTTTAATTAAAACGGGCATTCTGAGCTGGTATCACCAAATATAATACAGAAGAATGACTTTTCCTACTTAGTTTTACCGGCAATATAAGCTTATTTTATCTCTATATTCTACAATTTTCTAGCAAGAAAAATAACTTACATAATGGTTAACTATTTTGTGTCTTATCTTCATGAGGAATCCAAGTGGAATTGTTAAAATTAAGTGAGTTAAATAGATGTAAATGAGATAAAATTCTTATATCAAAGATATCCTCCCTATACTAGATTTTAACATTCACGTAATCAATAATGGAAAACTGAGGCCAAGGGAAATATAACAAACAACAAAGACATAAGAGGCTAGAGATAAACTGCTTTCTTCAAAATTTCTTATTGTGAAGACTCTAAAGATATTTGAGATTGTTAGTGAATATGTCCTGTGCCACGCTGATAAGCTGTACTACAAGAGAACACCTGCTTCTAGAAATTATAATTCATGGATCTGTCAATCTACAGACTGCTGGTGTGACTATTCACAACTGTTTGCCCCCTAGTGTTGGTTGGAAATTAAGGCCACTAAGGGTTAAAAATACTAATTAATAAAATTTCTAAAAATAGTAAAGGAAATAACTCTATCTGCAAGTATACAAGGATGTTAATGTGTGTTTTTGATAAGGAAAAGATATAAGGTATAAGAATATTTTATTTTGTTAAGAGAGAGAAAGCCAGTAATATGTGTCCTAAATCTGTTGTTTGAGAATGACAAAAGTATAGGACAAAATAATGAATAGAAGAGAAAGTTTCAGAGGTTTGTGGAAGATGAATCTTATGGAAGGAATTTTATTGTCATCAAGCTGGCTAAGATAAGAATGGCATTACAGTAAAACCTCCATTGTTGACTACCTCCCTACATGGACCATCTTAGCTGATCAAATTTTCATAACCAGACGTGCACACAGTACCATAGTACTCATTTCTTATGCTGACTAGTTTGTTACAGTCCTGTGGGTGGTCAACTCACTGAGGTTCTACTGTATTTATAAGTTCTTCTAAAAATTGAGTATTCATATCAAAAGCAAACTGATTCAAAATAGAATTCAGTCATTTGTGTTAAAACAATGTCCTTAGCATACCAATGGCCTAAGAACCTTGTGAACATTTCTCTTACCTTTTAGGTTAATTGTCCTAGGAAATAAAAATGCTACACTTTACCAGGACAATTTCCTATGTTTCATTGTCTTTTTTTAGATCACTTAAGAAAACAGTCTTCTCTATTAAACAGCTAAAGTTTTTCTGTAACTATGTAACTTTTTGTGTTTACCTTTGATGTTTTAAGATTATCAACATGATTAAATGAATTATTTCCACAGTGACCTGTGCTCTCATTTTGATCAAGTGTTTTAAACTTTTGATATTTTTGATAAACTTCCCAAAATTAAATTCTAAATGCGGTCTTTTTCTTGACCTCTAATTGAATTTGGGATTTTCCAGGTGGATCCTGGGAGCATATCAAAGGGCTATTTCTCTTCACACAGAGACTTGCTAAACTAATTTGACTTATTTGGTATATTAAATTATGGGAGAGTATTATCAAATAATAAATGTCACACCTTCTTTGAATTATATTTTTATGCTTGCGTTACTAATACGTGTTCCAGAAACGATATGAAATTCCTAGAAATCTGACCAAACACTTGGGCTGGATAAGAATCCTGAGAACTCTAAGGAAAAACCTGGTTGGTTTCATAAAACTGCTTACCCCATATCAGGCAGAACAAGAATTAATTGAATACCAAGGAAATGCTTTGGCGTATGTTCATGCTAAATCAGCCAATACTGAAATTGTTATATGCACTTTGAATGAACTCCTTAAGATTGATGCAAGTCAAATTACCTGTGATAACCTATTTAATAAACAGTGCTATCCTCCTGAATTGGAGAAACAAATCTAATATTTTAAGAAGCTATAAATCCAATGTTAAGCATGGATCCATGGCGAACCTGGACAGCTGCCTGGTCCTTCCTGAGTCCTTAAAGCTTCCATTATTAAAAGCTCTACATTTTATGGCTCGTCGTGGAGTAGATAAAATGGTAAAAATTATAAAGAACAATTGGTACATTAACTGTTCTAAAATTGCTAAAATGATTTATAACTAATGTTTGGTTTGTTAAACCCCTAATTCTGGGAAGACAATATAAACATGAAGGGATCCATTTTTAGCACCTGCTAAATCATTTGAACATTAACAGATGGATTTCCTTCAATTTCAACCTTTAGTGAACGTCGGGTTGTATAGAAGCTTTCCCAGGCAGGAAGACCAATGCCATAATGGTAGCTAAATAGTTATTAGAAATGCAACAATTCAGTGATGGAACCTGAGACAAATGTTACTAGTATTTCCCTACAGTGACCCTTAGTGCATAAGGCTTCCCACAGGCAACTGCCTATTGTGCCTGTCTAGGATATATTTTTGCTTTAACAACAACCATATGTGAGAGCAACTTCATGTTTTAATAAGTGGAAAATCAGGGGCCAATGTAGATTAGGGGTTCTAATGGTACCCCCATCATTTTATAACTAATTGGAAAACGAACATTGGTCTATCTCTCTTAATTTACACCATGGAATAAAGAAGAATTCGTTAAAAGGCAGAAATCTCTCTAGATGGGCATGTTTTGGTAGAGTACTCCTTTACTGACTTGGCATAAATATAAGTAAAGTTATGATTAGAAATCTGTCTGAAACATTAGCTATGAGAGCTGACTCTACTGTAGAGGCAATAGCTGCCCAGCAAACTTCTTTAAATTTTCTTGCTAAAGTTGTTTTAGATAACATAATTGCTTTGGACTATCTGTTGGCTGAACAGGGGGGAGTATGTGTGATAGCTAACACCTCCTGCTGCACTTGGATAAATACATCTGGTATGGTAGAAACTCAGATGCAAGAAATCAACAAACAAGCTACTTGATTAAAACAAGTATATTCCTTTTCTGGTTCATTTTTGATGTATTTGACTTTGATATTGAATTTTTGGGTACATACTTTAGTCTCTTAGTATCATGTTCTGGAGAGCCATAAGAGTAGTGTCCCTGGTGTGCCATATCCTTAAATGCTCACAGGTAGCCATCCGTTATATGTCAAATGGTCTCACTAGGGTTAAAATAACAAAAACATGAAACCACCATAAAGAATCATCCAACTGACTGGATGTCATGAATTGTCAGTTTCATACTGGGACCAAACAAGTCCATTATAATGGTGAATGAGAGTGGTATTAAACCCCTCTCCAAATTGAGAAGCTGGCCAAAAAGGAGGAGAATTATTAAATTAAATTGATGTTGGTTTAAAGCTGCCTCTGTATGCAGTAAACGCAACTTGACTAAGCTTATAAACAAAACACAACCTAGCTTAAGAGTATATTCTTCTAATAGGGACAGCCGGTCATTGCAGCTGAGTTTCAGCCAATTATAGGCTGCTAACTGATCAAACTTAGTCTAATCAAACTGTATCCTATATATCTGTTCATAGACAGAAAAGGAAAGTTATATATAAAGAGACTTGTTGCTGGGTGGAGGTTCTCAGTGCTGCCCAACTCATAAATTATTCTTTGCTCAAGTAAACTCTGCAAAATTTATCTAAAGTTTTTCTTTTAAAACCTCTGACTTCTCCCTCCAACAAAGCAAAATGTAACTAGGCTGGAGGTTTAATGCCAGACCCCCCCCCCCAAAAAAAAAAAATCTAATGACTTAATGTCACTATAGGATTAGCTGTACATTACTAATTCAAACCATGATTCTCAGGGCCATTCTCTTTGCCCTTTCTTCTAGCAATTGTGTTAAAGCATTCAGGTTCTAAAGAGTATCATAAGAAGCCTTGAAAGAGAAACACAGAAAAATGTGAAGGGAAAGTCAAATGGTTTTCTTAGTGATACCGAGGGCTTTAAAAAGCTTTATAGTTGCCAAGGTTATCTTCTGCTCACCCACCAATGTCCTTTTTAAACAATTCCTGGAAAATTTCCTGTTCACATTTACTTGTTAGGAATCTAATGTGTATTTTGATTTTGAGTGATGGTGAAACTATAATGAAGTTATTGGTTATTTTCTTTCTTTTGTTCATTACTGGTATTTCTTCAGAATGCAACAAAACAGACACTATTTTTAAAATTGACAACCCATCGACTAAGGGTAATTTGGGTCATAATTTGTCTTAAGTATGGGCTATGTGAAATAAGTTTCTGAGAGGGTGACTGCTCTATTCTTCCTCCTCACACCCTCAACGTCTCTCTCTCTCACACACACAGATGGAAGAAAGGAGAAACAGTTCCCAAAGCTACAGGAAGGAAATAGCCTCAACTGATTGACACAGAACTTTAGATGAGAGCAGAAGCAATTGTTTAGGAGGATGTCTATATCAAGACAACTAAAACTTAAAATAAAAAGAGAATGCCGCAAAAATCCCTTCCTATCTGTCTCTGTATGCCTGAGCGGAGAAGGGTACGCGGAAAAGTGTGTTTCTTCAATGAACACCCTATAGATGTGAAGCAGTTTTCAAAAGCTCTGTGAGCCAGAAGATGTGAATTCTAGTCTTGGCTTCAGCACTAATTAGCTGGTGAATTTGGACCATTTCCCCTTCAGTTTCCTTATTCATAAGCTTCCTTATGCATGGAGCTGGTAATAAGTGATTCTAAAATCCTTTCCAGCTCTAATCTCCTCTTATTCAAACAGCGTTTTCTGAGTTTCAGTCTGAGGCATATCAGAGCTGAGCCAGAGTTGAACTACCAGGTTCCATGGAAGGAAGTTGTGCTCCTGGTAATATGAACAAAGGAAGCATTCTCTCCACTGGGTGTGAGCTTGCTGAGGAGTGACAAAGGTCCTTGCTTGACCAAATTGCTAAGTCAGTTTAGGGTATCTGATACCTAATTACCTTCCCTGTCTGATTGGATCCCTCTGCCTCTATCGATTCCCAGTGATGTCCTGTTAGGTTGACTTAGCCAGAATCCTCCTGACCGCTGATGTTTCCTCTTAAGTGTTGTCCATCCACTGACCCCTGCCCCTGCCTAGCTCTCTAGCTTTAGATTCCCATTTGCTCATGCTATATTTGAAGTTGACTCTAATCTCTTCCCCTTATTCAAATCCCATTGCCATGGTGCTTGTATCTTATACCTCATGATGGTTCTTAGTAAAACCCTCCTTCCCAAGCTTTGGTAGTACAACTGAGTACTGTTTTTTCCTTAATGAGAGAAAGGATTTTGAGGAGCGAGGTCCAGGAAGGGAGACTTTAGGAACAGAGCCTGGAAAAAGAAAAAGTCCATTAGCTAGGGATTCTCCATTATTGACTAGTATACCATCTTTGATGTATTTTAATAATACATTCTTTGATGCACCCTAGAAGACCTG
The DNA here is from genome assembly GCA_963574575.1 of Galagoides demidoff. NCBI lineage: Eukaryota > Metazoa > Chordata > Mammalia > Primates > Galagidae > Galagoides > Galagoides demidoff. The sequence continues at coordinate 46,611 of CAUYQV010048122.1, forward strand.
TGGCTAGTTCTGTTACTGCCTCAAACTCTGTAAAGGTATCAGTATGTGTATCACTATATTATTATGGTGTCATGTATGTCAATTCACACTGTGTTATACCAGAAGGGTTTCAAAGACCGCAGAGAGAACCACGATGCTCTCTCCCTGTGGGTTCCATTGCACTGGAGAAATGACTTTCAATGGGATTGACCTGTATCCACCTTAGCATGCCAAGCCACCCTTGTACCTCTTTGCTTTCCTCCCAATCATGAATGAAAAACTCATATAACTCCCTATTTTCACTCTTGACTCCTAATTACTAGAGCAAAATCGGACAAATCAATCAGATCAAGGTCAAATTCATTTAAATAAAAGAGGGGGGGAAGAGGTTTTAAATAAGAGACCAAGGAAGACTACAACAGGTAAATCATCATTTGATGCCAGGAAGCAAAAAAATAAGCACTGGCACATTACAAGCCCTGAGATTTCAAGGGCCCACAGGTTGTCTGGAGGACCCTGGGGAATATACTTTGAGAACTCTCCCCTTGAACTAGGATAATCTACAGCTTTTTTTTCCCCCTTCACAGTAGCCAAGAACTTAAGTTCTGAACAAGTTCAGAGGCTCGCCAGCCTCTTTCTGAGTCACTGCTTTCTAACACAACACTCTGATTTTCCTTGGAGCATGTCCATTCAGGCACTGACCAAGGTTGAACTTATTTAGCTTATAAGACCTGACGGTTTCATAGCCAAAGGTGGGTTAAGAGTCAGTTCATCAAAGTTCAAATCATGATAAGAGATCCGACATGAAATGGGAAGCTGGATTTACCATAAAGGGTGGTTTTCTTTTGGGAAAGGTTGGCATGTTTATGATACTTGAGGTTATGTGAGCTCAGTTTTTCCCCTTAAACATCTGCCACAGGTGCTGGGGAAACACTGCTTGTATTTATGTATGAACATGGTGTAAATAATGTCCACTTTCAATAAACTTTTAAAATTGAAACAGCTGCCATGCGGGGGCTTAAAAACAACTTGTGACTTCCCGTAAGTCTGAGATGACCTTATCACCATTCTCCATTTAAAAACGTTACCCCTCCTCTCACCCCCATCTTGGTCTACAGTCCTAAAAAGCTCCTAGCTCTCAGCTCTGTTTTTTATAAATATAGAGCAGTAGCTTTAAGGAACAAATAAACCGTTTGTTCTAGATTTTTGGAGGAGCTGCTTGAGGCTGGAGCATTTGCCAGTATCTTGGTAACTATACCCGATGCCTTATAATTTAAACAAACCCCCTAAAACTCTAGTATTCAGAGGGTCTTTTAAAAATGAGTGTAACTTCTCTTTTGAATGTTGTTTGTTATATGTTGTAAGCCACGCCTGCTAGGACTTCATCTTCTAAATTCTTCTATGAATCCTGAAGCTTTGACCTAGGGCAAGGAAGAGCTTGGAAAGCCTACGTATGTCATACATACTACGTCTGGGTTTTCAGGCATTTAAATGTGTTTTCTTTCTTAACCACACAGGATTTTCTTTTTCACAATTCCAGGGGATTCAAAGGCTGAGAAAGGTTTCCCTTCCATGTAGCAGAAGACTCGTCTCACATCTTAGGTGTAGATAGGTATCAACTTAGAGACAGTGGGGTACTGTATTCCCTTTTCATACAAAAATTTAGCTCTTTGAAGATTTTGTCTCTAAAGATAAAATGTGAACCGATGAAACAAAAATAATCCAGAACACTTTTGCATGCTATGTGACTTTGTGTGTGTGTGTGTGCGCGTGCATGTATAAAGACTCTTAATAGCTGCTGGATTAAGTAGTTGAGTGAATGTTTGTGCAGATCACCCGTTTACCCTGTGTGATTTTTTTTCTCTGTGTGTATCCATGTATAAAGACCCTTCGTAGCTGCTGAATTAAGTAGTTGAGTGAATGCTGGTGCAGATCACCAGTTTACCTTGGTCAAAATCTCTCATCCCGATGAATTGGGCCCCGTGGTTTTCAACTAGTTTTGCTACCCTGGGGACACTTGGTAATGCCTGGAGACATTTTTGGTTATTACCTCTGGGGGAAAAGTGCCACTGGCATCTAGTGGGTAGAGTGCATGGATGCTTATAAAAATCCCACAATGCACAGGGTAGCTATTTTCCTCTCCTCCACCTCCGCCCCCCCCCCCCAATAAAGAGCCATCCCATTGAAATGTCAGTAGTGCCAAGACTAAGAAATCCTGTGGGAAAATGTGATGTTGAATATAGGGTTGAGGTTAAAGTGGGCCTAAGAGATCACCTTGAAGGTTGCGATCTTCAAATATCAGCTTTTTGCCCATCATCAGCCAAGAAGGAGAATCCTTCCAGGGTATCATGTTAGAATCTGACAGTGGGAGACTGAAGACCTACTCCATTGGGCCATGTGTTAGCTCTTCTGTTTATGTCTTTGATAAATTTTAAGTTAATATTTGTGTACAGTTAAGGCAAGGGTTCAGCTTAATGTTTTTGCCTGTGGATATGCAGTTTCCCGAGCACTATTTGTTAAAAGATTATCTACTCCCCATTGAATAGTCTTGGCAGCTTTGCTGAAATCCTTTTGACCATATTTATGAGAGTTTAATTCTGGGTTTTCTATTGTATCTCATTAGCCTATATATCTGTCTTTATGTCAGTGCCATATTGTTTTTATTATCATGAAAATAAGTTTTCATAATTTGTTTATTTTTCAAATATGTCATGACTATTCTTGCTCATTTTCTGTTCCAGTTGATTTTTAGAATAAACTTGTCAATTGAGATTTTGAGCAATAAAGGTATAGACTAATTTGGCAATATCTGGTACCTTTATGGTATAGTGTTTTTACCATCTATGATCATGACTGGTTGCTCTTTTCATTCAAAAAATTTCTTTATGGTCATGAATGAAATTTTACAATTTTCATCAGTGTCTTATATATTTCTTATTAGTTTATTAGTTCTTGCCAGTTTTTCTTTCTTTCTTTCTTTTTTTTTTTTAGAGACAGAGTCTCACTTTATAACCCTGGGTAGAGTACTGTGGCGTCACAGCTCACAGCAACCTCCTGCTCTTGGGCTTAGGTGATTCTCTTGCCTCAGCCTACCCAATAGCTGGGACTACAGGTACCCACCACAACACCCAGATATTTTTTTGTTGCAGTTTGGCCAGGGCTGGGTTTAAAACCATCACCCTCAGTATATGCAGCCAGCGCCCTTCTCAGTGAGCCACAGGTGCCTCCCTCTTGCCAGTTTTTAAATAATTCTCTTGGTCTTTTAACAAAGTTTTGTCTTAACTACATTTTCTTATAATTTCTGGAGTTGAGAAAAGAATGTTTTTGGATTTTGGTGTCTTACTGACAATCTAGCTGAACTTTCTGTATATTTTAATATTGTTCCATTGCTTCTGTTCGATTTTTAGTTGTGTCAGATAATTATTTTGCTCGCAACAAATGAAACTGCCATCTTTTTAATCCTGGTATTTATATCATTTATCGCTCATGTCTTATGGTCTTGGCTGCTGTCTAGTGGCCAATATTCCTTAATAGTAGTTGTAACAGGCACTCTTGTCTTTTTCTTGAGTGAGAGTATGTCTAAGGCTCACCAGCAAGTGTGGCGGTAAAATATATTAGACTTTATCCCATAATGCATTAGCATAAATTGAGATAATTTTTATTTTCACCTCTCATTTATTAAGATGCTACATTGCATTATTAATTTCTTAATTTTGAACCATCCACATGATCCTGGGATAAACTTTCCTTGACCACTTTGTTTTGTATTTTAATAGCATGCTAGATTCAGTTTAGTTACATACTCTTTAGGATTCATGTTCACAAGTTAGACTGAGGAATAGTTTTCTTTCCTGCGCTGTCTGATTTTGCTACTAAGGTTTTGCTTATCTTGTGATAGGAGTTAGAATCTTTTTTTCTGTGAAATATCTGACATAACAAAAATTATCTGGTTTTGAAGAAAACTAACAACAGGAAGAGGATAGATGGTTGGCTACATTTTAAATGCCCTTATGGTTATTGCTCTAGTTAGGCTATTTTTTTTTTTTTAACCTATGTTGACTACATTTTGAGCCCATGTATTGTCTTAGGAAATGATCCATTTATCTACATTTTTAAGTACATTTACTTAAACTTTATACAGCCTTCTCTTAAGGTTTTAAAATGGATATTACCTATTACTGAAGGTCTGTTCTCATGTCTAATATTATTTATTACATTACATGTTTTCACTTTTTTTTCTGGATTATAGTTGCTTTAGGTTCATCTCTCTTCAACTCATAATCCTTTGTTTTTGTCAACCAAGTACACTAAGTACTCCCTTTTATAGTCTAAGTCTCTATCTCTGTACCCACATTTGGAGTTACCTTGTTCTGTTTATGGATTTTTGGTTAGAAGACCCCTTTGTTCTTCTCCAGCTTCCGGACTATGCACTTTGGTCACTTATTTCCAGTCCTTTCTTGCTTTCCATGAAATCTCAAATGCCCCCCAAATTTTAGATGTGCAGGGTTCTCAGGTTTTGTATGACTTTACAAATAGTCTGTACTATCAATTAAACATGTCTTTCTTTTTAACCCAAAACTAATTTAGGAGAATTTTCGTATTTCCAATGGATACATTTTAATTTTGCCATTTTCTGTTGCTAATGTTTTGTTTCATTGCATTATACTTGTAGAAGGTGGTTTGAGTGATTTCAACTATTAAAATGTCTTCTGAGAATATTTTTTCGGTGTCATATACCATCAGTTTTATGACTATGCTCTTGGTATCTGAAAAGAGTGTTCATTCTGCTTTTTCTTTCATGGATTTCTACATATATTTATGAAATCAAGCATGTTAATTGTGCTATTCAAATCCTCCTTTTTGGGGGTGTAATTCTCTCAATTTCTGAGAGAGGAATATTAAAATTTTTCAGTATGATATTAAATTTGTCAACTGTTTTTTATATTTCAAACAGGTTTTCGGAAAAATATCATTTGACAGTTGAATGTTAAATCCACGGAATTTATGTCTTCTTTCCGAATTATGTGGTTTTTGTCTTACTTAATGCTTCTTGCTTTGACTAACTCTAATGCTGCCATTCCTGCTTTCTATTATTCCCATTTGCCTGCTCCATCTTTGCCCATCCTTTATATTTGATCTTTCAAAATCATTTTGTTCTAGATGTATCTCTTAGAAACAGATATACCTGGGTTTTGCTTAAAGAAAAACCTAATCTGAAATCCTCTGTTGTTGAATTGGGAAATGTATCTGTTGCCATTTACTAGAAAAATGGAAACATTTGGTCTCATTCTGACATCCCTGTTTGGTTTCCCATTTTTATGTAAATTAGTGTTGACTCTTTCCTGGTGTGATTGGGTTCTCTTTATTGTTATTTTTTCTTTTTTCTTTTGCTAGTTTGAAGGGTATATATACACGACTACTATTCATGCAGGGCTTATGCTTATTTTTTAATAACATATTTGAACACGCTCCTTTTTATCAATTTCTAACATTAGTATCTTTCACCTCCACCTTAAATAAGACTGTAAAATGTCCCTGCTTTCTTTTCTACTCCACTATCTCTGCCCTGTTGACATAGGCAGAAACTTTATTTCAACCGTGTATTGATTTCCTTTTATATCTTGCCTCTGTTTTACAAGGACTTATTTCTTAATAACTGGACTAAGCTTCAAAGTACCCCTATCTGAGCCATCATTTTGATCTAATCCTAAATTTTACGTACTGTTATCTTTGCTTCTTCACTCTCATACCTTTTCTTTTCCTTGGGATCCCTTTTAGTTTTTCTCTCACATGTTCTTCAGTAGGATTTTAGAAAGGCTTTATGGATAGCATATTTTCTGAATCCTTGAATGTCTAGAGATGGCTTTATTGAGTTATTGGGAGCAGAAATGGAGAACCAATGTCTTTTTTCTTCTAAACTTTGATGCCATTTCTCACTAAATTTTAGAATGCCAATTCTGGTTATTGTTTTGGTTATTTTTTAAGTGAAAGAATGAAACAAAAGAAAAAAAAAAGAATGAAACAGGCCTGCAGTCACCTATGTAGTTATTGAGCTACTATCGTCATGTACAATATTAGGTTACAGTAATTCAGAGAAGGGTAACACTGATTTGTAAATGAATGTCTGTTGGAAGAAGAGAGTGACTTCCTTTGCTTAGGGTAGTGTCCTTTGCAAAGACATTATGTAAGTCAGACAGTGAAACAAAAGTAGAAATATATTCAAGCATTTATAATCTTATCTACTTCACCTTATGGTTCTGATATTAAAATATTAAGTAGAATTAGATGAGCTAAATTTATACGAGATTAAAATGACCTACATTTGAAATAATCCTATTTCCCCCCCAGATATCAATAAATCTTGCTCTAGTATCTAAGTATCTTATCAGATTTTCTAGGGCAGAACCTGGGAAACTAAGGCCCACCTCTTGTTTGTATAAATAAAGTTTTATTGGAACTGTTATTCTTATTCGTCTGTATACCATACAGTGAAAGATTTGAGCAGTTACAACAGAGACTGCATGACTCATAAAGTCTAAAATATTTTCTATCTGGCTTTTATAAAATAATTTCTTGATTATTCATTCTAAGACACTCCCCAGGAGGCGGGGGAATAGGCGACCAACGCTCATGTTGGACTTTCTACGAGCCAGTGAAGGTGGGATATAACAGCAAATCTCAACCCCCTTGTGGTGTCTGATGATTTTATTGATACCATTTCAGGAAACGAGTTTGCCTGTATTTTATATTAAAAGAAATTGAAGCTTACGTCTCTGTCATTTATGATTATCGATAGTAACTTGCCCTTTAAATGGTTCTCTTCTTTCCGTTTTGTTTCTTCCTTGTGTTCTACTAGTTGTGCAATTCGGCATGGCGGTTTTCATTGCTTTGCCTGCGTGATGTGAGGGAAGCTGGCATATTTTCCAATGTGCTGTTGTGTGGGCTCGGGTTGTTGATTGCTTTTGGCCTAGGTGCTGTGCAGAGCTCCAAGGTTTGGCTTTGTAAATGCTGCCTGGCAAAACGGAAACATTTTGTGAAATTTGACAAATGTCGCGCACACCCGCACACACATACATTTTAAATTGCAAAATTCTCCCCCTTGGCACGCAATTTCCCCCAGGTTTTTGTTCTTCATAATAAATCTTTAACCGTCTTCAGTTCTACAGGAGCTCTGTAGCACGTCCACTTGCTTTGGCTTGGATGAAACTTGCAGTTAAAAAGTCCTTGGTTTCCAGGGTGGACTTATTGTTTTCCCTTTCTCAAAAATTTAATATGATCTTTTATTCCAAAGAGAAAAGAGCTTTCTTTCAAGTCCAACTGTTTTCTCAGGCAAAGATCCCCGATTTGATTCCTACTAAAAACCATTCTTCAAGATTTAACCCAGGGAAACCGACCCTTTGGCTTCTCTCTTGTGAACCCAGAGAAAGACACCTGGGAGTTGAATTCAGAGAAAAACTGGGCAAATTAAATTCTTTTTTGTGTAGGAATTAAAGCACCTCAGAAACTATAACAGCAGTGCTTAATCTCCATAAAAATCTCAGTATACTTTGGTACTTTTTCCCTTCATGGGTAGCTGAGGATATTTTACAAACAAATCCTATACTTTAGAATGAGGGGACAGAAATTAGTGTCACTGCATTAATTTAGATGACATTAAATTGTGCAAAAGGTAAGCTTTTGCTTATGGTCAGTCAAGATGTTAGCATGGGTTAACCAGGCTTTATCTTCGTGGTTAGGGTATCTGTTTTGAGTATTCTGCCATTGTTAAGATATGCCCCTAGCTTAAGAAAATTCTTCCAATTTGACTACCCAAATAGTCTGGGTAGTCTGCATGTCTGTCTGGGCTTGAAGTCCTCTTTATGATTTTCCTGGCACACTCTAATTACCCAGTCATTACTTCCGACAATGACCCCCCCCCCATCCCATGCCTTCACCATGACCTCAGGTCCTTGCACCTGTGAGTGGCAATTTCTGGCAGCCTTGATTAGACAGGCTTGGCTGCACCCCGTACCGAGCAGTCCCTTCCCAGTTCAGACCTTTTAGGGTAACAGTAATTTGGCAGCTCTCTGGATCTGGGGTGTTCAGAGCAACCAGGCCAGTTGGGACCGGTTCAGCCATGCTGTTTGAAACCCATCCTATTGCCTGCAGAGCAGACAGTGCAGTTCGGAAACTCTAAAGAGAAAATATAGTGTCTTTGTTTTGTCAGTTACAGATTTGGCTTTTCTCAGAATCCCCAACTGTTGGGGGTGGGGAGAAACTAAATGTTCAATTACATCAATTAAACTGTAGAAATTCGCTGTTTATCATGATCGTGGTCATCTTCGTCTATATCCTCTCTTCCCTTCCAAGTGGTGGCTGGGTCTCCTGGAGAAGCGTAATACTCCACTTCCTGGTTTGTTCCTATTGTATTGATGCTTTATTTCCTTTGCGCTGTTGTAAGTTCTCAGTTGTCAGAGATTTCCTATTTCTTTTTTTTGCAGTTTTTGGCCAGGGCTGGGTTTGAACCCACCACCTCCGGTGTATGGGGCCAGCGCCCTACTCCTTTGATCCACAGGCGCCACCCCAAGGATTTTCTATTTATAACAGAAGGACAGCACAGCAGAATGGCTGTGTATATAAGGTCTCTGCAGCCAGACTGCCTGTTTTGAATCTCAGTTCTGCCTCTTAGTAGCTGTATGATCTTAGGCAAATTATGCAGTCTTTGTGTGTCTCTGTTGCTACATAAATAAAATGAGGATAATAATATTTAATAGGATAACATCCCTCAAAAGCTGTTGAGAGATGTGTCTTGCATGGGACATGGTGTTGGTAAGTTCTTACTAAGTATTGCCTCTCGTTAATATTATTATTTCTTTCCTGTTCTCAACCCCTCTTCAAAATGACCCTGGAGTCTGCTGGGGAAGTGTATGACTCACTCAGCTTCCTAGTGGGGAGAAATATCAGAGGACTTCAGCTCATCTGGTCGTTGAGGTGATGTCCCCGGATTGGCACTTGATCTGACCTGTGGCTTAGTGGGTCTCAGCATAACTCAGGCTCTGTAGCAATTTCTGGCTGCGTAGAATGTTGTTGGCTTTCCCTGGAGCTTCAAACCCACTGCATTTCTGCCATACCTTCTCTCTGGTCTTTGGTTGGGCCGTCACTCCCACCCTACACTGTAAGGTGCATCTTCACCTCGTAATGGCTGGTCCTTTGGAGTTTTACACTTTTTCAATAAGCTTTAAAATCCTTCAGGCAGCTTTGGAACTTCTGAGTTCCATCTGTGCTGAGACTACAGGCTAATTTCAAGGTGGCTACACCATAGATAGCTTTGTAAGAAGAAGCAGGGAAAATCCCCCTGCCCTGGATGTCTTTTCAACTTACCTAACATATTCTTCCTTTTCCCCCAGTGACAGTAGCTGAAAATTGCCCCCATTTTACCCTGGTAAAGGTCTCTGTCCCTTGGATCCTTTTAAAGGATGAGGTCATGTGGGACAGGCTCCGGGAGAAAAGAGATTTCTCTCCCAGAGACATTTCTTATTCAGACTGACTCATTCCAGAGTGCCCCTGGGATCCGCTCCATTGTCATCGCCACTTTGGGCCTGGAGATTCCTGCGTAGTGAGTCCACTACCCATCAATTAGTCATGACTTGAGGTTGGAATCAGGCTCCAGGCATGTGTGTCCAGACATCTCAAATGGCCTTATGCAACTGGTGACTGGGATTCTGAACTAGTGTGGCAGAAATGTCAGTACAGAGAGAGAGCAAGAAATGCATCAAATACTGTGGAAGTAGATTTAGGCTTGACCACTGATTAGATGCAGGTGGCAGGGAAGAGCAGACTCAAACGTGACCCCAAGGCCTTGAACCTAGTGACTGGGAAACCAGAAGTTCATTTGCTGTCTTCCCAGTTGGATCTACTCCTGAAGCCTGGAGCCCAAATATTAGTTATACCTTTGCTAATGATGAACCGATGTGATCAGTTTCACATGCTCTGAGAAGGCAGGTCCCAGAGCCTGGTGTTAACATTTATGATACTGTATACAACACATAAATATAGCAGCTGAAAAATTCTAATAGCCAGGTCATAATTGGGCTATACTGTTTATGACATCAGTTGAGTTCTTCAAATAAAGACACACGTAACTGCCACACAAAATAGAAGCGATTTCCTCCAGGAATCATATGCACTCATTTCTTCTCTCCTGGCTTGATGGTGTAAGGGGTCACATGGTAGAGTCTAGCATGCGTACCAGAAAGGGGAAGTTGCCTTTCCTTTTCTTAAATGAGGATTTGCATGGCACTTAAGATTTTGTGCGCTGCCACAGAAGAGTGCTATGTCCCCAGGTGCACCATGAATATTATTTGATGGTGACAAGCACTTGATGAATAATTTCCCGGGTGTTGTTTATAATTACAGGGATAATAGTAATTATAGATCTAAAAGCAAAAAAGCTTTAATGCTCAGATTGAAGAATAAGAGGGTAAACCTGATAGAAATGCGATCATTTTTAGTGGTTGCGGAGAAAATGTTGAAATGACGGAAGGAGCATATGGGGAACTACCCGCAGACCAAGTCATGTGTTGCAGCTATTTAACTGAATTACAAATGCAAAACGCATTCTTTTCCCAGTCTCATCCCATTTAAACCCAAATGGCGATGTGAAAATGGTGTCATACACCTGGTGAAAAGCTTTGCTTTTTCAAAATCTTATCACTTCACCAAAGCCTGGTGTTGAACCAACAGCAGCCTTCTTTCTGTATTTTTTAAACGAGTCTAACCACGTTTCAGAGTATGCACATCTCATTCTGTGGAAAAACTAAACACCCACAGGAATTTAATTGAACCCCTTTTTTCTCTTCCTGGTTCTATTGACACCAATGGTGATGATAGTCATTAGGAAAGAAAACAAGGACTCCCCCACCCCCCTTAAAAGGCAGGAAAAACAGGTGAAAACCATATCTTTGTTGTTGTTAGGAGCAGAAAACTGTGTTTTACAAAACAGTAAGAATCACCCTTCCAAACTGCTAAAATGTGAGCAAGAGTGGAGGATTAAAACCCACAAATTAAAAACCTTGAATTATACTTGAGATGGTAACAAGAAAAAAAACACAAACAATTTTCCGTTGAGGCAGAAAAATGTAAGCCGTCTTATAAAAGCACGTTTAAAGTAATATTTGATGTATTCGGGAACAGTGGCTATATTTAGTTACACTGAATTATATAAATTGGACCTTGCAAACTGTTGGCCTTTGAGCTACATCTGGTACCCAGTTGTGTTTTGTTTGGTCTACCCAGTATTCCAAAAAATTCTTATTGGCTATCAACATTTAAAATTGGGAGTATTCACATAAAAATCTAGACTTTTTAGTGCTCTTAAAAAAAAAAAAAAAAGAATCTGCCAGAACTGGGCTTATATTTCTGCAAGGTGTCAGCTGGCTGAAACTGAGACCAGTTTCAGACCTTTGCCATAGCCTCGGAACTGGGAGCTGGGAATGAGCAGTCCTGATTCTGAAGCTTTTTCAACTGAGCTCTGCCCCCTTCGGGCATCTGAGACAGTTCTTAAAGTCAAGATCAGGCTATGAAGACATTAAGATTTAGACAGATAAGGAGCTGTGCAAACCTGGTCTTGACTTTCCATAAGTAGATTTTTCTCATTGTGGGTTACCTTCAGCGATTCATATTTTATGTTCTTTTTGATAGAATTAAACAGTCCGATAATGTCATCTGATGGCTCTATTCACAGTTTACTTCTGGACTTCATGCAACCCCCAGGTGGCCTTTTAAGGGAAAGCACTTAATTACTTCCTACAACCTAAGGGAATGTGAAATTACAAATACAGCTAGATTGCTAAAAAACACATTTGGTTCATAATTTGTATCTTCTGCTCATTTGCATCGTGCATTGGAATAGTTTAGGGTAAGGAAACTTGAGGAGAGTAAGAATACTTTTAACAACAGGGCATGAGTCCTTTTAAGTAAGATTCATTAATTAATTTTCAATAGAAAATTCAGGAAACAAATGCATCATTCAGTTCAGTTTTATAATGTGGGGTTATATTTATTTGAGGAATTATACATTTCCACCATGTAAGACTCCTTGATATTAAATCTACATTACTCCGGAATTGACCACAATTTATATTACCTGTATCCTAAGACAATGAAATGCATATTGAAGAGATGCCCAGTCAGTATTATGAATTAACAGGTACCTAACCCGAGAGTCTCTTCACGTCCTTTAACATTTTAACTATCATTCAGCCAAGTATAACTTACTATTTGTTATGGCCGTTAAAAGTTCAGATTTAGTTTTCTCCTTAAAAAAGTGATTTTTGAATGGAGGGAATTCCAAAAGCTGAGTAACTTATTTTTTTAATTAAATCAAGTTAGAAATACTGCATTTTCTTGACCTTTTCTTTCTTGAGTAACTCAGAAAATTTGAGTCAAACTTTCCAAAATAAATTTTTTTTTGGCTGGAGAGTAAAGCCTAATAATTTTCGGTACATTAGGAGCTGTTGGAGGACATTTTTTTCCCCAACAACACGAGAAGGGATAGAAATTGGGCCCAAATAGAGTACTAGTTGTTGGCTTAATTAGGGAGCAGGGACTGTGGTACCGTAGTTCCTGGAAACAATGTGCCCCATATTGTCCGTGTTTTTTACCTGCTAAAATTTAAATTTTTAATTTTGACTTTCTCTTCCGAGAAAAACAGAATGTGTGTCCTGCATGGAATAATTCCTACTGATTGTGTCTATGGGGAATAATGTGGTACGGATGGATAAAATAGAATCTATGCTTTAGGTCTTGAGATGGGAGGCCAGATGGGAACTTTAGAAGGAAATGGGAAGCCTGAGGAGGTGGGAAGGTGGACGAGGAAGCACCAAGACACACGTAGTCATGGCCACTTGGTTGACATGGCTCCACAGCCTACAATTCCTAACGCAAGGCAGAACTCCTGAGCTTTCATAGACGGGTGAGGATAGAGTGGGAAGAGACAGGAAGAGGGAGTTTTCTGAGAGCTCTGCAGAGAAGGGGGAGGAAAAGATTGGGGGCTGTTAGAAGCATTCTGTTCACGTTGCATCACTGTGTGCAGTCTTGCTCCCCGGCCCACTAGTCTGGAATAAAAGTCAGTCTGAAACATAACAACAGACCCTGGGGAGCTCTCCAACAAAAGATCACCTCCCAAAGAACAGGATGGTGACGGTGACTGGATGCCAGCAGGGGAAACAGAAATACTGCAGAGGCCCCAGCCGGTGTCTCTTTGCTGCCTCTGAACCAACTGCTAAAAGATCAAGAACTCTGCTGAGAGGTGAGAAGATGTAAGCTGAGCTGCAGCTGATGTTGGGGTTACCACCGCCTACAAGGCAGTGGAAACACCATGAGTCCTCCATGCAGAGCGGGACAGAAGGATTGTGAGTCAGATCTACAGGCAGAGGATGGGCCTCTGGTTTTCTCCTAGGGGTGGAGCAAACCCAGAGCACCCACTTGGAGAAAAACTAAAATGGTTCACTCTCTGTTCAAAACTGACCCCAAGCAACGAGCAACTGGAAAAATGGTTTGACCTCCACTGACCACACAGTGTTAGTTATGGTGGAAGTTTGTCACCATCCCATTGCATGGCCCTCCTCACTGTGTGTCCTTTTACCGGTTTACTTTGACGTACTATACTGAGTGCCTGCCCATTATAGACAGTGATAGTGATGAGCAGCACCTGGTCTTGACCTTGAGCCATTCACTGCCTAGTGCGGGGAACCAATGATTTTAATATAAACTTCTAATGAGAGGTCTGGGGGCTTGCCCGAGGATCCTGGACTTGAGGCCAGCACAGTAGGTGGGCAGGGATTCATGAATTCAGCAGGTGGTGAGCAGAGGATAGTGGATTCAGCTGATGCTAAGAAAGGTTATGTAACTCTTTGTTCCACAAAGGTCAAGAAATGAATCTCTTTTAGCCTCCTTCTTCACATGTCTTTGTTTGGACTCAGACAACATCTTAGGGTCATTGATAGTGAATGAATAAATAAATTATAATATATTTATATGACTAAGTAGAGCCAGAAAAAAAGAAGAAGCTGTATGTATACACACACTATAGTTATGCTGAGTGCAAGCAGACAAAAAAAGAGTATTACTACATGTATTAGTTTGCTAGGACGACCATAACCAAGTCCCACAGACTACCTGGCTTAATCAATAGAAGTTTATTTCCTCACATTTCGGGAGGCTAGATGTTGAAATGAAGGTGTGGGTAGGGTTGGTTTCTTCTGAGGCTTCTCTCCTTGGCTTGCAGATGGCCCTGCGTCTTCATGTGGTCTTCCTTCCATACCCATCTGTGTCCAAACTCTTCCTCTTGTAAGAATACCAGTCAGATGGGATGGGGGCCTACCCCAATGACCTCCCATTAACTTAACTACCTCTTTAAAGACCCTATCTTCAAATACACTCCCGTTCTGAAGCACTGGGTGTTAGAAATTCAACATAGGAATTTTGGACATCATTAATCTTATAACACTGCATGATTCCATTCATATAAAATTCTAGAAAATGAAATCCAATCTTCAGTGATAGAAAACAAATCAGTGGTTACCTGGGATGGTGTGAGGAGTGGGGAGCAGGTGGAGGTCTGAGAGAATGTTGATTGTCTAATATGTGGTGATGGTTTATTGGGAGTATACGTATATCCAAACTTAGTGCATTGCACACTTGAAATATAAATAGGCATAGCCTCTTGTAGGTCACTTATACATCAACAAAGCTGTCCTTAGGAAACTTGCCTGTTATGATCTCACCTTAACATTCCTCTTCAGGGATCAGCTTCTCCTTTTTATAGTTATTTGAATATTGCAAATTCTCTCATACTGACTCGCCAAACCTTTGCAAATGTTTTCAATGTGTGCAATTCCTTTTCTGCTTGGTGCGTACAACTTGGACATCCCTTTGCAGTTAGCAGCCATCTCCAGGCTGAGCTCATGGCCTATCCTTCCTGCTTGCATAACTTTGTTATAACACATACATGGCTGTCTTTGGCTGTTTTCTTATTTGTATCCTATTAGGTTATTTTTTTTTGGATAGAATTTTTATCTTTTTTTTTTAAAGAAATAACCTTTTAATTTTGGAATAATTTTACATTTATAAAAAAACTGTGACATTGCCAATTTAGTAGAGTGGGTTTCCATCATGCCCTTCATCCAGCTTCCCTTATGAAGGTTAACATTGGACGTTACTGTCTAGACTAAGTAACCGACACTGGCGCGTGCGTATTAACTAGACCCTGGACTTGATTTGGATTTCACTCATCTTTCTGCTCGTAATCTTTTCCTCTACCAGGATCCGGTATGAGATACCACATTGCATTTTATCATCTGGTCTCCTCTGCTCTGTGACAGTTTCTTAGTCTTTTCTTATTTCTTGATATATTTTTATCTCCAGAGCTATACAATGTCTCGCCCCCAGGAATTT
>CAUYQV010048123.1:0-39712 GCA_963574575.1 Galagoides demidoff
CTCTCTAAGAAACAGGTTGATGGAAAAGAGAAATTAGTGGCATCAGGTGGCAGCCACCACTACCATTGTAGGACTTCTGCAGAACCAGGTAAATGGAACGTTGTCTATCTTTTATCCATTGCTGCATCCTCCCAAAATAGCAATTGCACACGAGGAGCCTGGGGGAAATGGAAACTGCCACAGTGATGCTGAGGTTAGCTGAACAAGTCACCCACATATAGAGCTGAGGAGAGACAAGTGCATCTCTGAATTCTAATGACATGGCCTCTCCCTCTTGTTAACAAGTTCTGAGGAGTTGTTCAATACATACCTTCCAATTTGTTATAAACCTTGTGATTACTTTGTAGAGATCTTGAATTAATGGTTTTTTAAATTCTTGATTTTATAAGCTGTGTCTCTCAAGAAGAGATTTCTTCCTCACATCACCATTTCGAGAGTCTCAGCTCTAAAGCCTGATATATTTTATGCTTTCTATTTTTTATTTACATTTTTCTTCCTAAGCTATTTTTAGGACTTCAGAAACTTATTTTCCCCCTTTATTTCTCTCATTTCAATGTTTTCTTTACTGGTTTTGATTTTTCTGTAACTATTCTTTTGGTATTTAATAAAGTTACATGTTAATCATTGTAAAGTAAGTCCCCTAGTTACAAACATTCTACTTATGGGTGACTTGCATTTATGAACAGGGGCAATTACCGGTAATAGCTAAATGTAACTGTCCTAACTTACATAAAAATTCAATTTAAGAACAAACATACAGAGTCCTTCTTGTTTATAACTTGAGGAGTGCCTATATTTAGATCTTCCCAAATAATCAAGGACCATAAAAGTTTTGTCCTCCAACCCCCTTCTTTTAGCATCATAGTGCTAACTATAATTCTGATTCTATTAAAGATTTTCCATTTTATTAATCTCTCAATGTACATATTATAACTCTAATTAATGTAGTCAATGGTGTTTAGATTTACCTCTGTATTTACTAATATCTTGACTCACCACTTCTTGCATCCCAGTCCATATTAATGGGATTATTTACTTTCTGAAATAATTTTGTATGATTTTGAAATCTCTAATTTAAATAAATTGTCTTATTTCACACTCTCTCTTGTTAAGTTATATTGTTACTGGAATTTCTTTTTCAGTAGGTCGTTGGTCTTAGTGATTCGAAGCATGAACCCATAGACCACAAATCAGTGGTAAGGTAGGATTTTATTAGACAGAAAGGGATACAGAAGGAGTAAAATGTACCAGAGTTTCTGGCCAAGGGGAAGACCTAAGTTGCAAATCTGTCACATTGGCCCCTTTGTCAAGGGGGCCTATATTACATATTTTCAAGACTTGACAAGTGGAAAAACATCTTTTTGAAGTTAATGAGTGCATTAACAAATGAATGAAAGTCTTTCTAGGGCACAGATGGTATTGCCTAGAAAAGATAGCTGTTTTGTTGTTGCTGTTGTTATTGTTGTTAATGTTCTTTCTTTTTTTTTTTATTCGTTTTTCTTTATTAAATCATGATTGTGTACATAAATGCATTTATGGGGTACAATGTGCTGCACATTGAATTAATAAACAATGTGGAATTTTTACATTGAACTGATTAACATAAACATCAAAGGATCATGAACATCACCTTGCTTGCTTATATGTGGTGGTCAGACATCTATACTCTATTCTTAATAGCTGTGAAATGTACCATTCTATTATGAACCTTAAGTAACATCCCACCAATTACCCTCCTCCCAATACTACTATGAAACCAACATATAATTACCTACACAATCATATGAAAAAGACAGCCTGTTTACACCTGGAGATGGGGTTCTGATTTCTAAGCTCCTCTGGGTCTAGAGAAGAGGGGAGAAGTCCACATTCAGCCCTGGGGGGGAGAATCCTGTATCAATATTACTGGGCATTATTCACTGATTATTACCTTCTATTGTTGTTATTGAGCAGTCAACTGCTCTATCTGCCTTTTTTTTTTTGTAGGTGATTTGATTTCATATGGTAGAAATTATTTACCACCTCTGAAGTCTTCTCTTGGTATTCATAAATCTAACTAATAATCATCTGAATATAAGTAGCTTTTTATTTGTTCTTTTTGGAAATCAGTAAAGGTTCTTAGAAATCTGTTCAAGTATTTCTGTGCTTCCCACTTTATCTTTCTTGGTAGTCCTCTATCTTTCTTGGTTTCTTTGTCAAGTTTTCTATCTATGCTGCATAATGGATAATTTATTTTACTCTACATTTTATCAGTTTTGAATAGTCCTTGCCAGGGGAGGCTTTCTAAAAACGTGATATCTGGTCTAAATAATGAAAGATTTATAAGGCTCAAGGAGATTAGAAATTGATTTGATCATGATTTTGGCTGCAGTAGCAGAAGATGTTAAAATTACCAGCAGCTCAACAAAACTTAGCTAGTAAACTGGCTCTGCTTCACAGAGACTCGGGCTCCCACCAGGTCATTGTTACACCCCATAGCGTTTCCTTAGACATTAAGATATGAGACGGTATCTGTGTCTCAGGAGGCAAGAAAGAGGACAGGTCAAACACAAGGCACAGAGACGATGTCCAGGCACAAAGCTGTCTTCTCAAAGGAATTCTGGGTAGCTGCCATATAAACTTCTTCTTTAATTCCATTGGCTGAAACTTAGTCACATGGACACCGCATGCAATGTGGAAAGACATTATTTATATATAGCAGGAAGCAAGTCTTTATTTGGTGTTTGATATTCACAATCTAGTCACACTGCCTCCGAGAGTAGGTACTCAAGAAATATTTGTTAACTAAAAGAAAAAGTAATTAATTTCTATAATTACACCTTGTCCTATATCTTGATGAAGTAGAGATCAGAATTCACTGAAAGAAATCTGAAAATGAAACACAATTTTAAGATTTTAAATCCGAAAGAATGACTTTCTCAGGAAGCTAACAAAGCCTGGCCTCTCAACCCTAGTGTCTTCATGATCATTTCCTGGAACTTCAGGAAAATATTTTGGCAGCCTTTTTATTTGGTATTATTCGGGCACATTTTAGGTACTGGGAAGACATCTTGGGAGGAAATAAATGCAACATCTCTAAACTGCTCCGTCTGGAGGCAGCTTTCCCTTGATTAAAAAAGGTTGACGAATAGAAAGTGAATCAGACTACTTCCCTGAAGACTGTTAAAGCAGCAGGCTACTATCCACTAGAAAAGTGGTAGATTTTTAAGCAAACAGGACTTAGCTTTACAAGTATGACAGTGAAGATATTTTAACACTCATTGAATTTCTATGCAGGGACATAAGCCTTTTTCTCATAAATGTCCAGTTGCCTTCTCTTTCATTAGGCTGTGCCATGGTAAATGCAGCCACACATTATGTCACTTCACACCTCCTTTAAAAGTTACCAATAATAATATCACAATAAATAGTTTAAATTCCTCATTTGTTTTCCCCCAAGACCCTGCTGAGAACACTCAAAGGCTCTTATTTAGATTTATCTGTACGTATTTCCAGATGCTAGTATTTCAGAACTCATGCAAATTATTCTCCCAGAGTGAAAGTCCATATATTAAATGCCCTATAAAAGTCTAACCTAACTTGAATTGGAAGGAGGTAAAAACCAGATTCAATCACTTGTGAAGAGCTTGGAAGCACTAAAAGATTTTCTGTCACAGAAAACCTAACTGCATTTCCTCCGTTTTTAACCAGAAGAAAACTTGTTTGGGTTGGTCTTGGTCAAAGAAGCAATGCCTGGTGGAGGGAGCCAATTTGTTAACCATGGTACCTGGGCTCAGTAAGGGGATATAAAAGTTTAGGATTTCTCCAGGGTAGGTAGCAGACATCTAGGGCTGCTCTCTCTCAAGAACTTCTTTACATAGATCACTTATCACAAACGCAGCTGTGTAAGAGAATTCCACAAGCCGGTAAGATTTTGAATGTACTCCATTTTGGGGGAAGACCCTTATCATTATTAGGAAATGGGAATCTGAGAAATGCTATACATAGAATCCTTACATCCATAGTAAATGTTACACTTGGGTCTGCAAAGAAGTAAGCTTGGTTCTTTTTCTGAAAAAAAAATAATAATAATTAATTTAGCTGGGCATTGTGGCGAGTGCCTGTAGTTCCAGCCACTCAGGAGGCTGAGGCAAGAGAATCGCCTAAGCCCAGGAGTTGGAGGTTGCTGAGAGCTGTGACACCATAGCACTCTACCACAGGTGACAAAGTGAGACTCTGTCTCTTAAAAATAATAATAATTAGTTTAAATTTTTTAAAAAATACACCCAGCTGCACACTGACCAATTTCATTCTTTTATAAAACCCCTTACATTGTTATCTACAGAAGATTTAAATCAAAGTGAATGGCTGTAATCACTGCTTACCTGAGCTAAGCAATGATTTATATATTTAATAAATATTGTCATGAATATGTATTATGTGCCAGTAACTGAGCAAGGGAGAGAGATACGAACAAGGCATAATATTTAACTCAAAGAAGTTTGTCTCCGGAAAAGCATGTGTGAGGCGACCCCCAGCAGCGTGGAGCCCCTAGGTCTCTGGTCAACCTGCAGAGAAAAGGCTTAAAGTGCTTGGTGCAATAAAACCATACCACCAAGCGTCCTGGGGGGCCAGACATTGGTAGAGTACAGCAGTGTGGCCTTGATTCCAGGTTCCAACGGCTATTTATTGAGATAGAAAGAAGTGTTAGGGAAAAGCAGTAAGGAAGAAGATGCCATCAATGTTACACTGTGTAGTAGGAAATGCAGGAGGTACAGATGGGACTGTTTCTCGGGGAACTCACAGTTCAACACCTGATGTTTTTCGGTCTGACTGGCATCTGTCTGAGCTACTTCTGCCTAGCTAAGTAATTTCCTTTGATGTAGATATGGTTGCTACTGTTGCTCCTGATGCATATGCCCTATTCCTCGCTCTGCATGTGACTGTAACTTTATTACAGTTATACATGCCTACCTAGTGTCATAGGAAAGTGACTTTTGCTATTGCCCTGGACATCCTGTTCCCTTTGCATATCTTAAGATGTTTTTTTGTTACACGTTTCCCACACAAATAATTTGTGGCTCAGGATGTTTTGCTTTACCTTAGTCACTGTCATATGGAAAACAAATAAGGAAAGGTTAAACATAATGAGAATTGCAGTGATTACACATTTCTCCACAATCATTGATTATTCCATAATTTCATAAAAGAGAGCTGAAACGTGTTCCCCCACACATGCACTCTGTTATTATGCCATATGGTCAATATGCTAATGGGGACGGACCTGCAGGGCTGTAGCAGTGCAGAGGAGGAGCATGAGGGAGATGGAACAGCGTTAGGTGGGGAATTGGAGGTTTGAGGATGTGTCCACATAGTGGTATATCAGGCTCAAAAGAAGGGAACACTATCAACGAGACAATTTGAGGTGGAGAAAATGGCATGAGAAAAAGTGTAGAGCAAAAAATAAACCCCTGTAATACACAGTGTCAAAATGAGGGAACATGATCCAGAAATAGGGGCCATGACATAAGTGTTTCTATGTGGCCTGTTAACAGTTATGTAGCTTTCTCAAATGCGTTTTGACACCTAAACCAACTCAGAGCATAAGATGGGGTTAGGTTCATTTTCATTAGTTTTCTGTTTTATCCATGAACACAACTTGAAAAAGCCTTGTACATTCTGATCCTGGAAAATGAAATGTCTCCATGCTTATTATATCGAGTTTTCCTGACTTGAGTAGTTTTTTCTTAATCATCAACAGTCCCAAACGAAAACTGAAAAGTCAGTTACTACGGTGAAATTATAAGACTTCTTATCTCAGTTTGGAATGGAGTAAGGTAAGGAGATCAGGAGGGTAAGCTAAAATACAGTGTCTTATGACAAATTCTCACGTGGATGTGGAGTGCCAGGAATTCCCATTCATAGCTGGTGAGAAACCTTGGAAGACATTTTGACAGTTTCTTGTAAAAGTAAATACATACGTGTAAATCATACATATAATCTAGCGATCACACTCCTCAGTGTTTACCTAGAGGAATTAGAAATTGATGACCATACACAAACCCGAATGCATTATTTATAGCAGCTATAGTCACAATTGACAAACTTTGGAAAAACTTAAGATGTCTTTCAATGGGTGAATGAATAAACTGTGGCACATACAGATGATGGAATACTATTTGTTGCTGAAAAAAAATGATCCATCGAGTCATTAAAATACAGCAAGGAAACTTCACTGCATATTGGAAAGTGAGAGAAGCCAATATGAAAATGCTACATAGAGGATTATTCCCTATATGGTGAACCTATGGAGTCAGTAAACAGTCAGTGGATGCCAGGGGCTGGGATTAGGAGAGGGTTGAATACATAGAGTATGGATTTTTAGGGCAATTAAAATAATCTGTATGATACTGTAGTAATGGGTAGATAACCTATAATTTTGACTATAATTATTGAAACTCACACAATATAAAAGATGAAGAGTGCATCCTGGTGTAGACTATACATTTGGGGAAATTATTATTTGTCAATGTAGTTCATCTTTTATAATGTGTCATTCTGGTGGGTGATATTTAAATTAGAAAATTTGTGTGAGAAGTTGGGGGCATATCAGAAGTTTCTGTACATTACTCTTATTTATGCTTTTTAAAAATAGTTTTAAAGTACAATATTCTGGCTGAATAGTATTCTATGACATGCATATACCACAGTTGATTCATTGATTCATGTGTTCGTGGTTTGGCAGGCACTTGAGTTGTTTCCACATATTTGCAGGTCTGAGTTGAGCTGCTATAAACATTTGAGTGCAAATGTCCTTGTGATAAAATGATTTTTTTTTCTTTTGGGTACATGCCAAGTGATGGGATTATGAGAAAAACTAACTAAAGGTCTACATCAGAGAAAAACATAATTAGCTTCAAGGAGGATGGAGGAGGTTTCATAAACAGCCATCTAATAGGTACAATGTAGGGTTATATGGCACACCTCCAGGGTGAAGGACTCAGTTGCAACTGGGACTTTACCTAACAAACACAAACAATGTAACCTTATTGTATGTGCCCTTATATTAATATGAAATAAAGTAAAATAAAATAAAACATTCTCCGTTTCCTTGTGTGTAGTAATAGAGGATAAACATAAACTTTATTTAGTAATTTTAAGATTCTTATGCTTTTAAGTATAGTTGTTTATAGCCCTATAGTAAAATGTTGTAAAGTTTATTACAGCTTCAGTTCTCTTTATCTGTTTTTTTGTCTACATTAATACTGAATTTTTCATTTAGACTTGAACTTGATAGTTTTGAGATTTAGAAATAATACCCTGATATGAAGCCTTCAGAAGCCAAAGTTCTTTGATTTTATTCTGCCTTCCTGCTTCTCTTCCATCACTTTCCCCTGAAGCTAATCATGGAAACTTAAATCCCTCTTCCCCATGGTTGGTCATCAAAATTTGAACCTAGTTTCCCCCAAAGCCAGCCATAAAATTAAAAAATATATACTCTTTCTGTCAGGGTCCCACCCCAGGGACCTGTGGAACTGATGATGACTGAAGAAAAATAAAGTTAGAAGTTATGAGATTCGCATTTTTCTGATGATTAAAGATGATGAGCATTTTTTCATGGGTCTGTAGGCCATACACCTATCTTCTTCAGAGAAGCTTCTGTTCAAGTCTCTGGTCCACAATGAAAGGGACCACTTATTCTTTTCTTATTAATTAGTTTGAGTTCTCTGTGGATTCTGGTTATCAAATCTTTGTCTGAAACATAACTTGCAAATATCCTCTCCCATTCTGAGGGTGTCTGCTTGCTTTACTTACTGTGTTCTTGGCTGTGCAGAAGATTTTTAGTGTGATCAGATCCCAGCAATATATTTTAGGTGTTGCTTTAATTTCTGGGGGGGTCCTCCTCATAAAATATTCTCCCAGGCCAATTTCTTCAAGTTTTTTCCTTGCACTCTCTCCAAGTATCTTTACAGTTTCATGTCTTAAGTTTAAATCTTTTATCCAGTGAGTTAAAAGTTTAAGTCACTTAAGTTTAAATCTTTTATCCATTAATTTTTGTTAATGGTGAAGGTGTGGGTCCATTTTCAGTCTTCTGTAAGTCGCCAGCCAGTTCACCCAGCACCATTTGTTAAATAGGTCTTTCCCCCAATTTATGTTTTTGATGGACTTATCAAAGACATTACACTAAGTGTCTGGGTTCATCCCTTGGTTCTCAATTCTGTTCCATGCATCTTCCTCTCTATTTTTGTGCTATCCTGTTTTGATCACTATAGATTTATCTAACTCCAGTAAGAGTAGATAAAATCCCAAAACTACAGATGTTGATGTTCATGTAGAGAGAAGGAAATACTTCTGCACTGCTGGTGGGAATTCAAGCTAATGCATTCCTTTGGGAAAGAGGTTTATAAAACATTCAGAGAACTAAAAGTAGACCTGCCATTTGATCCTGCAATTCCTCTACTAGGTATATATCCAGATGACCAAAAATAATTTTACAGCAAAGATATTCATTGTAAATACTGACCCATGAATGGATTAACAAATTGTGGTATATGTATACTATGGAATATTAAGTAGCCATAAAAAAGACAGAGACTTTACCTCTTTTATGTTTACATGGATGAAGTTGGAACATATCCTTCTTAGTAAAGTGTCTCAAGAGTGGAAAAAAGTATCCAATGTACTCAGTACTATTTTGAAGCCAATATATACTCACCCACACATTCATATAAATGATAAAACACAACTGTAGCCAGAATGAAGGAGGGAAGAGGAAGGAGAGGGGAGGAGAGAGGCCAAGTGGGGGGAGGACAATTGGTGTGACCTCACCTATTGTGCATAATGCCAGGGTACATGTCAAATCTATTAAATTTAGAGTGTATATGTCTTAACAAAACTATTAAGTAAGAAAGGTGAAGGCTATGTTGACCATTTTGATGCAAACATTTTAAATCGTATATAAAATCGGCACATTGTACCCCATAAATGCATTAATGTACAGTTATGATTTAATAAAAATAATGTCAGAGAACATGAAAAGTTATAGGAGAAGTGCAGAAAAAAAGTGGTGAGAGATAAAAAGACAAGACACACAGAATAGAAATTTCAAAGGTGGGACTCAAGGAACCACCTCTAGTTTGTGGAGCTCTAGTGAATGGCCCTGAGGGTTTGTTCCACTCAGCTTTTATTGAAGGCTCTTTTTTGGTTTAGCTGAAAGGGTTAAGGAAGGGACTAAAAGCATAAGCAGTTATTGAGTAAGCATGTTAGTTCTTATTTTATCTATAATCATTAACTAGAAGGTTCTGGGCACCTTGAGAAATCTGAAACCTGAGGCTTATGTGATGGCAGCTTTCTGTGTGTAGTCACACATACAGATTTCTTCGGGGAGGTTGGACCCTTCTAGTTTTTCTGTGGAGCAGACGTGGTGGCATTAGTTTTTCTCTGAAGAATCAGCGGGAAAAGGATATTTTTCCCTTATCTCTACCCAAAGGAATTTCCCTCCATGGTGAGGGTAAAAGCCCTCCTGCCCATATCTCAGGGCTGTTCTCCTGATATTTGTCCTGGCCATAATATAAATCTCCTCAATGGGTATTTGTTTTGACCCTTGATTAGGCAGGGGTTGGCCTGGTTAATGTTCCTTCCCAGGCCTGTATGCAGTTTGTGTTGTGGCCATTGTTTGCTAGAGTGTTTATAGATCCAGCAGGGGTGTTTATAAGCTGTATCTCTTACAGGTCAATAAAAGCAGAAACTGCTCAGACAAGTAATTTAACTGTTAGCTTAAAAGTAAGCTAGCTAAACTCTTTTAATTCCACCTTGCTCAGCTTATTTCTCTGTTTTCCCCCTTTTCTGGGGATGTTTTCTCTTGCCAAGAATTGGGTCTTCGATCCCGATTCTCTGCACTTTCTCCCACCTTTCTGTATAAAAACTAACCATAAAGAAATTATTGGGCATACTCTATTTGAATGAGGTTCTTAAGATCCCCATTATAGAAAGGGCTCTGCCCCATACCCAGAAAAATGAATGTTGATCAGAAAGGCCAAGAAGAATCTAAACAGCAGGACTTGCTGGGTTTGTCCAATGCTTAAATTACAGACTTTGTGTCCAGTCATATTTCTATATGCCTGTCCACCTGTCCATCCTTCTTTGAACCTAAGCATAAAAATGGTTGGTTTTCCCTGTATCTTTGGTTCTTCATTCTGAAGGCTCTCATGTCATATAAAACTATAATCAAATAAATTTTATGTCTTTACTCCTGTTAATAAGTACTAATTTCAACTTTTTTTTCAGCAAACCTTTGCCCTTCAATAAGTTTTCCTTTGCCTCTCTAATAGGAAAAAAAAAATTTATTTAAATCAAATGTCATCAAGTGGAAAATAAGTTTCTAAAAGTATCTAAAAGCAAAGTGTTTCCCATATGACTGTGTATTTAAATTATCTGTGTAGTTTATTAAAAACAAAAATACCAAGTTTTACTCTCAGAAATTCTGATTTACTAAGTCTACAAGAGAATCATAGAATCTGTATATTTACCTCAGATAAAGAAACTAACCGTCATTTGAGAAACACTGGTCTAGAGTCTGGATTCCACAATGGCAGTGAGTTCCATTTAAAGTTTCCTTTTCCAATTTTCTATGAAACCTCAACCTGGGCTTAGTGCCTGTAGCTCAGCAGCTAGGGCTCCAGCAACATACACCAGAGCTGGTGGGTTCAAACCCAGCCTGGACCTGCCAAGCAAGGATGACTATGACCAAAAAATTGCCAGGCATTGTGGCAGGTGCCTATAGTCCCAGCTACTTGGGAGGCTGAGGCAAGAGAATCGCTTAAGCCCAGGAGTTTGAGGTTGCAGTGACGTCACACCACTCTACCGAGGGTGACATAGTGAGACTCTGTCTTAAAAAAAATAAAAGACTTCTCAACCTGGCACACAGTGCTTTGGTAGGGCACAGGTCCCCTTTTCACCCTAAGGAGAAGCTGTTTCAGGGTGAATGGTTCATCTTTTACAAAGTTAGCAAAAAGACAGTGAAGGCAAAACCCAAAAGTAGGGGACAGGAGCATTGCAGAAGAGGAGATAGAGGCCTGTTCTGGAGAGAACCAGCCTGCTCTGTATGTAGTTCTACCTGCATGCTTACCCATCACCTATCCCATAGGGTAAGCTCAGGAAGTATTGGTTGAATAATGAATAGATGAAGCTAACCGTGTTAATATTTCTATAACTTCTATGAATGATCTCTGAGTAAGAGATTCTTTCCTTCAGATTAAGATTAGATTCTGAGAAAGTAATTGACATTGTGTTAATAGATTTGCTACAGTAAAATGAAAAGTTCTGAGACCCCCATTACAAAACGGTCACCTGGAAGAGGAAAAAAAGGTACTGGAAAGATGGGCAGGGAAAAACAACTAGGAAAATAATTGCCACTTGGCAGTCCTGTCCAGGATTAATCCTGCCACAATAAATAGAACACAGGCATACATTTGGAATTCTGTATTTTCTTAAAATTTAATTTGCTATTTCAGTCAATCAATAATTTATTTTTCTATTAAATCATAGCTGTATACATTAATGCATTTATGGGGTACAATGTGCTGGTTTTATATACAATTTGGAATGCTTACATCAAACTGGTTAACATAGCCTTCACCTCACTTTCTTAATTATTATGTTAAGACATTTACTCTACACTTAATAGATTTGACATGTACCCTTGCAAAATGCACCATAGGTGAGGTCCCACTAATTACCCTCCCTCTAAAAAAGTACCCCTCTCCCTTTTTTCCCCTCCATTTCCCCCCTTCATCTTGTAGTATAGATGTATGATATCTTTCATATGGAAGTGTGGGTGATTATATACTGGTTTCATAGTAGAACTGAGTACATCGGATAATTTAATACCCCATTTTCATCCCTGTTAGTGCAAATTAAGATTCATATTAGTATACACATGATACACATTATACACTTTAATATTAGTATACACATGACAAGAATCACTTTTAAGCTCTTTCGACTGGTCAGTGTCTACATTTAGGCTGGAAGTATCATCCAGGATGATTTCCAGAAGAGAAAGCAGGTGACAGATGAAATCCTGACCATGTTCTGCTGGCCTTGCATTACACCTGAACACAAGGCTGTACCCACTGGGAGGAAGTGATGCCTGTTTTGAATTTGGCCTGGTGGTATCCCCGCTATTCAACACAAGTGTTTTGTATTTTTCAGCTCTCTGGTTTCTGAAAAGTAGCACAATTGTTCATTATTAATACACATCAACAAGAGGTAAAAGGCAAACTTTAGTGTAGCATTTTAAAAAAATCTTCTTAGTGTATGTTTAAAATTCTAGCTTTTGAAGGAGACTTGTGTTTTATAATGAGTTATTTTATTTCACAAATAGCAAAAAGATTAGTAAAGACTTAAGCAGTGTAGTTTTTAGTTATTTTTGATAAAACAAAAATGCTCACACTTTGAAGAAATGGATGCCTTTTCTTTTAAGAAAATGGATTGTTTTTCTGACATTAAATAAAAAGCTGAATTATGTTTTATACACAAATAAATGGGGATGAATATAGTAACTGAACTTTCAGTTGTTAAAAGAAAATGATTTCCCTATATGTCATAATACATTTATAAAAATACAAAATAATATTAAAATTCAGTTCAAATTTCAAAGTGACATTTAAGGATTGTATCTTTCACTGAATGCATGTAAGTTAGTTCAAGAGAAAAACAACAATAGAAATATACATATAATAAAATAAACTTTTATAGGGTAATGTTCTAAAAAGTATTTGAAAATTACTCAAGTATGAATATCTCATGATGAAAAATTCAAATGCATTGAAATGTTTCATTTAAGAATTCACATAATTATCTAGTTAATATGAAATAATGGGAAATTTTGTTTTCAAGAATATTGGATTCATTTTCTTCATCCACAGAAGAATCTAGTTAAATATGTTTTGGCCTTTATTTTGCTGTTAGTAGATGAAGTAGGCTCTAGATGTCAATTATAGTCAGTTTATTGATGACGCTGTTGAGTTCAACTATTTCTTTATTCACATTCTGCCTGCTGACTCGGTCCTTTTCTAATAGACAAAGGCTAATGTTTCCAAGTATAATAGCAAATGCATCTATTTCTTCTTATAGTTCTATCACTTTTTTTCTCTCACATGTCTTAATAGTCTATTGTTAGGTGTGGCTATTCTTCTTTTAGAAGAATTGACCCCCTTATTATTATGTAATGCCTCTGTTTACCACTGATAAAAGATTCCATATAAAGTTTGCTCTTTCTAAAATTATATAGCTATTCATGTTTTCTTTTCACTAGTGTTAGTAAGGTGTATCTTTCTCCATTAATTCACTTTTAATCTAAATGTGTCTTTATATTTAAAATGAGTTTCTTATAAATAATATAGACTTGTGTCTTTTTTTTTTGCTCTACCTTGACAATATCTATCTTTTAATTGATAACATTTAGACCATTGATGTTCGAACTGATTACTGATAAAATTGAATTGATATCTATCATATTTGTTACTGTTTTCTATCTTTGCCCCTGTTTCTGAGTCTGCTTTTCTCTTCTACTCTTTTTCCGTTTTTTTTTCTTTGTTTCATTTTGCTTATACATAAGTACGCACAAACATATATAGATATATATATGAGGGGTCTTCAAAAATTCATGAAAATGGATAGTATGAAAAAACTATACAATGATTTCATTTTTTTTCAGCAAAATAAACTCATAGTAACTTTTTATAACATCATCTGATAGGAATCTAATTTGAGGTTCTAAGAAAGACATCAGTTTGAAAACTGTCCCTATCTAGTCAGCAGGAATTCTGCTAAAATTGAAGCAAGAACTAACATCAAAATAATAATGAAGTGTTGGCAGAAGAATGGTAAAACTATCAACACTTTTAGTTTTGTTTTATTTTTTGCAGCTTTTGGCCAGGGCTGGGTTTGAAGCCACCACCTCTGGCACATGGAGCAAGCGCCCTATTCCCTTGAGCCACAGGTGCCACCCACTATCAACTCTTTTTAAAAAGTTTATAGGAACAATACCCCAACAAAATCACAGTTTACAAATTAATAATCCATTTTAAGAAGGGATGAGATGATGTTGAAGTTGGAGCCCTCAGTAGCAGACCATCCACGTCAATTAGTGAGGAATAAATTAATCCTGTTTTCTATTGATGGTAACCAACAATTAACAGCAGAAATAAAAGTCAACATAAGAGACATCCCAACTGCTCCAACTCACACAATTCTGACTGCAAATATAAAATAGAGGCAATTTTTCTCTTGGTGGGTGCCAAAACTATTGTGCCCAGTCCAGCTCCATGTTTTTAATGGAAATTTTAAGCAAGTGGGATCAAGATCCTGAAGCATTTCTTCAAAAAATTATTAACAGGGAATGGGATGTGGTTTTACGAATATAATCATGAAGAAAAAGGGTCATCAAAGCAAAAGCTACATGAGGTGGAAGTAGTCCAATTAAAGCAAATATGGGCCAGTCAGGAGTAAAGGACGTGGCCACAGTTTTTGAGTGGTGCTCAAGACATTTTGCTGTTGACTTTCTGGAGAAACAAAGATGATGACGTCTACTTATGGGAGTGTCTTGAGAAAGAACTTTAGCAGGAAATGCTCAGGAAAGTTGCACCCGAGAATCCTTCTTCACCCCAACAATAGTGCTCAATCTCTTACAAATAAGAGAACTGTTATGACAGTGGCCATGGGCAAAAATACATTCACCACCTTACTGTCCTATTATCTCTGTCTGATTTCTTTTTCTTTCATAATCCTAAAAAAAATAAATAAATAAAAATTAAAGGGCGTCCATTTTCTACAGGAAAGACTTATTGACATGGTTAAATTCTCAGTTCTTCAGAGAGAGACTAAATGGCTGGTATCATTGCTTACAAAAGTGTTTTGAATTTGATGACAGAAGTGTTGAGAAATAAAGTTTATATTTTTTATTTTCGTCTTGTGATTCCATTTTCCCCAAAGCATTTTGAACTCCCTTTCTAGGTATGTGTATATAAGAATGTATGTGTATATAAAAATATGAATGCATTGTCTCTGTTACTATTTTGAGCAAACTATTACCTCAAACTATTAGATCAATTATTTTTTTATTTTTATTTTTGTAGACAGTCTCACTTTGTCATCCCAAGTAGAGTGCCATGCCATGAGAGCTGACAGCAACCTCAAACTCTTAGGCTCAAGTGACTCTCTTGCCTCAGTCTCCCAAGTAGCTGGGACTACAAGGCACCCTCCGCAATGCCTGGCTATTTTTAGAGACAAGGTCTTTCCCTGGTCGTGAACCTGTGAGTTCCATTTGCCTTGGCTTCCCAGAGTCCTGGGATTACAAGTGTAAACTACCAAGCCCGGGTCTTAGATCAATTATTTTTAAGGAAAATAATAAGTTTTACTTTATCTACAAATATTTCTTTTCCTATACTGTTACATTTATGTATATTAAAATTTTTGACTGTATCATCTTCCTTCTGTCTAAAGAGCTTCTAACATTTCTAAAATGCACTGGCAACAAAATTTCTACATTTTCATTTGTCTGAGTTAGTATTGCTCCTTCACTTTTGAAAGGTAGTTAACATGGTACTGAATTCTACACTGGTAATTTTCCCCTCAGCACTTCAATATTTTGCTTCACTCTCTTCTTGCTTATATGGTTCCTGAGAAGTCAGCTGTAATATTATCTTTGCTTTTCTACAGGCAAATGAGCCCCCTACCTTTGGCTTCATTTGGATTCTTTCCTTGTCTTCGATTTTCTATAATAAAATGATATGCCTCATTTTATGATCTAACAGTTATTCTTCTTCTTATTTTCTGAAACGTCTGGATCTGTGGCTTAATATCTCACAAAATTTGGAAATATTCTCAGTCACTATGCTTTCACATATTTCCTCTTTTCTCACTTTTTTTAAATGCTTACCTTTATTTTATTATTTTTTAAGTTCAATATATAAATATCCATTGTGTACTATTGACAATTAGAGAATTAAAGTTAACATGACAATACAAAATATGAAGTACATAGAAATAATTCTTCAGAAATACATAGTATTTCCACATGGAAAACTTCTAGTTATCATTGAAAATATAAAAAGATGCATGTCTGTCTATATTGAAAAATTGTTAGTAATGATTTTTTTTATGTATTCCTTCTGTTATAACTCGGGTTGTTGTCTTTCTAGGGATATCAGTACACCACATAGCAAATTCAGTTTGCTCTGTGGGTTCAGAAGGATCGTAGCAACAGTTGGGCCACTGGGGAGCACACATATATGATATTCAGTGTTATTGTATATGCAAGTATCTTCAGGCTTTCCTGTATATTCATAATATGAGTAAACCAATAACACAATTGTGATTGTTTGTCTAGTTTGGGTTACCTTTTGGATACATTTTTCACAACCTGCTTCATGTCTTACACCTAAGACTGAAAAAGGAAGGTGAAAAAGTCCAAAGCAAAGAATCAGTCACCAGTCCCACGCAGCTGCTGCTCATCCTCAAGCTTCTTCCATGTGTAGACCAGTCAGTTCCTGATATGTGACTAGGGCAGGGCTGTAGTCTGTTTTTCAGGTTCAGATGGTGGGGATGCTCTGGGTCTGGTTGGGCTGCTCACTCCCCATCTCACGTGAGTGATGTATCCAGGCAGGGATGCCATTCACCTTCACTGCTGTTGGTGTGGACAGGATCACCAAGTAGGGGCCTTTTTACCATGGTTTCAGTGGGCTCAGGCTCTAATCTTTAATCCACACCTGGTTACCTGGAGAGTGGGGATGGACTGGGGGTGATAAACTAATAGGATATCTATCATTCAACCATTCTGAAATATTTTTGTTGTTGTTGTTGTTGTTATTTTTCCCAGTGACATTGGTTGGTTAATAAGGTAGTAAATTTTGTTTCTTCCAGTTCTCTCAGGGTCCCTGATAAATTTCTTAAAATGGGAGGGGTCTTGTGATATAGAATTTTATAGGGTAAGTAACCGACTTTTTTTTTCTTTTTAGTTTTTTGAACCAGATTACACCGATCATATTTATTTGGTAAAGTCCCTCTTATAATTGTGTTCTGCCTCCAAAAGATATGTCACACACTGTGACCCCCCAGCCCCCTCTTTCTTTTTCTATTTCTTTATGCATAAGTTTTATTTCATTAATTGCCCCACAGTCATTGGATATTCTGCTTTTCTCAGTTTTCATCCTCTTTTCAGTTTTGATGGTTTCTACTGATAGACAGGGTGGCCATAGAGTTTGCATGCACTTTAAAATCATTTGTCTATTTTAAATTGAAAACAAGCTTTATGGCCATCCTGTATACTAAATCTCAGAAATTCTTTCTCTAGCTGTCTCAAATCTGCTAGTAAGACCTTCAAAGTTATTCTTCGTTTCTGGTTGGTTTTTGAAATCTACCATTTACTTTTCATTCTTCTAATTTCCATTTATCTCCTTTCATTGCCCATCTGTTCTTGTATGCTGCCGACTTTATCCTTTAGAACCTTTAGAAAATGAATAATAGTTATTTTAAATGTCTGTTCTGTTAATTCTAACATCCTTGCCGTATATGCATTAGTTTCTGGTACTTTCCCTGTCTCTTCAAAGTGTATTTTTAATGCCTTTTAGTATGTCTTGTGACTTTTTTCTAATAACCTGAGATCGTACATACACTGCATTCAAAAAACTGCCTTACGTTAGCCTGTGCGGGTGGATCTGCGGGTACTTAAGGAAAGAATCATGTCTGAATGTGCTTGCATTATTAAAAACAATGATTTAATCAGCTTAAAAACATTTTCACAAGTTTTTTATAAGTAGGTTAAAATTAAATTAAATAATGATTATAGATGATGAACAGAAGAAAACAGAGATAGGAGAGAAGTAGACAAAAAAATATATACATATATGTGTGTGTGTGTATATATATATACACACAAGTAGAAGTAGACCAAAAACTAGATATATATATGAGTGTGTGTGTGTATATATACATATACACACATGTATATATATAGTTTTTGGTCTACTTCTACTTGTGTATATATGTTATGACTACACACACATTCCGACTACAGAAATAATACTGGAAATCTCAACCTTGTTACAAAGTATGACAGCCTGAAGCCTGACATTTGTCAGAGAAACTGTCTTGTTTCAGCTTCACCCCTCCCCCAGCGCGGCTCCACTCACAGGTCACTAAACGCTGAGAGACAAGGCTTGCCACTGGTGGGGCTGCCCTCTCAGGGACAGGAAATGCATTTGGCGAGTTAAAAAAACAGTAAGAGAGTACAAGACAGACACCAAAACGTCAGTAGAGAGGAAAGGTCTCTCAAAGAGATAAGGACAAAAATACCTCCTCTCTTCTATTTTCTCACCATCCACAACAGCACCAGCTCATCTGCCTGTAAGTCTTCCTGGGGGTTTAATCGCCGTTTTTAAAATTTATATACATATTCTAATTAGGGTTTATTTTAACATCCTACTCCTGGACTGTGTTCCCTGTCCCATACTCTATGTTACGATCATAAATGACTTAGAATAATAAAAATAAGAAATGAATTAGTCTAATTAAAAAATACAAGCCCAACAAAAAGCATGACATAAAGATTTAGCCTTCCTCCATTAGATTGATAATTAAAATCATAATATATATAATAAAGAAACAGAGCTAGCCTAGTTAGGGGCTTTTCGCCAGGGCCCCCGTTTAGAGGAGAAAAGCCCCCAGCCCAACTTTTAAAAACTTTGTATCTCTGACTCTTCATTTTTCCCTCATCCTCTCATCTCAGCCACTCACTAAAAAGAACCCTCAGAGAAAAATTTTGGACTGGTCCCCAACAGGCCTATACTGATGTGTTGCTAAGGTGTGATGGAGGAGGCAGTCTCCAGCCCTCTGATTAGGTCTGGGGCTTTTAATAAGCTTGTACCTCTGAACTGAGAACTTCGCACCTGCTTCCCAGGTCACCCACTACCTTCTTGACTAAAGGGTTACAAGGAGCTGAGGTTGGATAGTTTCCTCCTCTCCAGTCAATTAGACTCTGATAAACCCTAGCAGGTTAAGATCCGATAAAATTATTTCTCTTTAGGATAGACCTTATTAAGAATAATTAAAAAAAAATCTGATTTATTTTAGAATGATTTTTTTTCCTTCTCCCTACCAGAAACACAGGAGATTTTTCTCAAATATTTGCTATAAAAATAGCTTAAACTCCTGGAGATAAAGCTTACCAAAGCATGGGGCCATCCAATAGAAGATTCCCCCTAGAGATTTTATCTCTTAGGCTTGTTCACATTGACCTTCTGATAGTTTGTTAATTATATTTCAGGTACTCTGGCACTTGTTTCCATGAAGATGACTATTTGTGGGTATCTGCTTTATTAAGTTAGGAGTCTCTGTATTTACCTGTTTCTCTCTCCAATTTGGAGGGAGGGAGAGTAGTTTACCCTGTGACCTCTTCTCTTATAAACTAAAAAGAATCATTGACTTTCCAGCGTTCTGCATTTTACTTGTTGTTGGGGAGGAGGGGTGATACTAAGCTTCTTCCATGCTGAGCCAGAAACAAGCAGTTGATTATGGAATTTTCAGAAGGGATATATGGCATAATCTAATTTGTGCTCTAAAAATGTATTGTGTGAATATTATTCAGCCTAAAAAAATTGTGTTTGTACAAGACTAATGAAACTAGAGTTCATTAAGTGAAATAAGCCAAACACATTCATAAATCAGCACTAATCTGTGCGAGCTAAAAAAGTGGGTCTTGTGGAAATAGAGATTAGACTGGTGGTTTCCAGAGCTTGGAAGCAGGTGGGTGGGAGGGGTTAAAGGAGGTTGATTAATGGGTACAAATACATAGTTCAATAGAAGAAATAAGACCTAGCACTTGATAGATCAGTGGGTGACTATAGCTTGCAATAGTTATTACATATATCAAAATATCTAAAAAGAATAATTCAAATGTTTGTAGAATAAAGAAAAGAAAATTATTTAAAGTGCTGAATATTATAATTGCATTGATTTGACCTTTCATAAATTATATGAATGTACTAAATTATCACGTGTACTCCCAAAACATGTACATATACTATGTATAGTATGTAAAAATAACAACATTCAAAATATTATTCTCTGAGGACACACATGGGTGAAATGGATAGCAGGGAGAGAGGCTAGGAAGAAATTGTTATATTTCAGGGCCAAAAATAATGGCTTAGGATAGTAATGGTTGACAAGGCAAGATGTATTGTAGATAGATTTGAGATGTAGTTTGAAGGCAAAGCCAACGAAACTCCTAATGGATTAAATGATGGAAGATGAATATTAAAGAAAGAGATTATTGATAACTATTAGATTTTTAGCCTAAGAAAAAAAAATTCTGGGACCATTTACTGATATGGGGAAATAAAGAAGTGACCCTGAGAAGAGAAGAGATAGTACTTCTACTGAAATGGAAGGGGAGAGAAAGAATGGGAAGTGGATGCAGGGTAGTTGTTACAATTGCTGGAGGGAGAGTAATGATATAACTTTTCTTTTTTTAAATTTGTAATTAAATGACTAGAAAGTCATCAAACAAAAGTGAGGAGAATTATGGTTGCTTTAATTCAGGAAAGAAAAGAAGGTATGACTCAATCATCAATGAGAATAAGAGTTGAAATTTATTAGGCAAATATAGTCAGAATTCTCGGCAAAAATAAGGGACCACTTGAGATCTGTAAATATGTGTGTGTGTAAGTCTTCAGAAAGATTGAGTATGCTTGTCCATCTGTGATAAACTTCTTAATTGAGATCAAAATCTGGTTATGATCTGTATTTTGACAGTTTCATCTGCTCTAGGACAGGAAGTTGAGGGTAACAAAGGAGCAATTTCAATTTTGGACCATAGATCGAAGCCAGCAAAAGAGAAAAATGGATAAATTATCAGAAGGTGAAGAGTAAACAGAAGTGAGACAATGGATTATGCAGAATCATAAATGTTAGAGTGAGAGTTCCAGATTAGGTGAACTGGAAAGAAAAGATGATGGTTAGAGAGTAGAGTGCTTTAAATTCAAATTTGAGAAAGGATTATTTATGGGTAGTGAAATGTTATATCATACAACCATGACAGTGATTACCTGAGATGAAATGGATAAATGTTTATTTTGGGGATTGAAGATGTTAAGAAGCTGCATAGGAAGATTGTTTTGTGGATCTTGTAC
Organism: Galagoides demidoff; assembly: GCA_963574575.1. Classification (NCBI taxonomy): domain Eukaryota; kingdom Metazoa; phylum Chordata; class Mammalia; order Primates; family Galagidae; genus Galagoides; species Galagoides demidoff. Next base: position 21,174 of record CAUYQV010048123.1, read on the forward strand.
ATGCATGTGGATGTTTGTGAGGATAAGAAATGAGGCAATTAACCAGGAAAAGAGTAGTTGCTCAAAACACAGGTGGGTAGTAGATGAAGTTGTCCCATGCATTGTATTTCAAATAATCTGTAGTTCTTAAAATGGGAAACCAAAAAAATGGTATGGAGGTGGCCAAAACACAGACCTGAGTTCTAGACCCTGGATTATAAAGTGTGGTCAATTATTGAAAAGCCAATTGAGGAAGCAATGACTACAAGTTTCAGAGGAAACAATTGAAAGATTTAGGGGTTTAGAAAAAGGTGAATATTGCCTTAAAATTGAGCATTGATGATAATGTTTGACCTGGGAGGGTTGAAATTCTGTTGGCAAATGAAGTAAATAGGGTAGTATATCATCTGTTCAGTATGTCTTTGTCAGAAAGTCTGTACTGCTGCTACAAGTAGTAATGACTTAATAATTAAATGTGTTATTAATATGCTTGAGGCATCATTCTAATCACTTATGTGTATGTGTATATGTACACATACGTGTGTGTATCAGCCCATCTCATCCTCCTTCATACTCCACCATTATCTACATTACATAATTGAGAAAAAAGAACCATTAAATAAGTTTCCAAGATGACAAGTGGGTAATAAGCTGAATCTGGGCATTCTGGCTCCGGAGAAGGCATCCCCAATCACTACAGAATAGTTTCAGTTTCACAGTTAGTACGTTGGGTACTTTTTAATGTTGAAGCTAATGGGATGGCAAAAATGGTGGGGCAATGGCAGTGAGAAGTCATATTTTACAAGAAAAATTCAAAGATTTTTTGGCTCCTCTTAAATCCTACTCTGTGCAGGATGAAGCTAAGGAAAGAAACAATCTCCTCAAAATGTTGTGGAGTTCTATGTATTCGACACTACCATGGAGCCAGTAGATGATCTAATGCATGGCCACATAAAAGAAAAACTTAAATCAATTCAAGATGAGGGGGTGGAGAAATGCAGGAGTGGGAGAGGAGAGGGGGTCTGGGGTGCTCCCGCCATATGGGCACCACATAGGGGTGCATGGCACACATTTTGGGTGCAGGACACAGCTACAAGAGACTCTACCTAACAAATTCAAATATTGTGATTGGTCATTTGTGCCCTCACATTAACCTGAAACAATGTTGAAAAATTAAAAAAAAGAAATATTCAATTTATAATGGAATATAATATAATGACTATAAAAACTATTACATAAAACATTTAGATACAAATTGAACAAAAAATGAGTTAGAACCTGAATAACAAAAACTATGAAAGGTTGTTAAATGACCCAAGAAAAAATAGATGGGGAGTTCTCTAAGCTCCCTATTTCCAGAACAACTTAAGTTCTAATTTTGTCCTGTGTACATGACTTTGGAATAAGTTCCAGCCATGTGAGGAGAGGTCTTTCCTAGACCCCTGTAAAAGAATCAAATAATCACTAACAATGATGAAATGCAAAGGCTGTGAGGGCGTAAGATATCATAAATGTGATTTTCAAGAAAATTTAGGATTATTTACTTCAAATATAGTTCAAGTGTGCCCTCCCAATTGGGAAAAAATTATTAGTCACACAAATATATCAGTGAGGTTAAAAATGAAAGTATTATGTACTGGATCAAAATATGAAAAGAGGAAAAAGGCAGTGAAAAATAACTCTTCCAATGGAATTAAACCTACAGAGATACATACGAGTCTGATGACTTGCCTTTTTATTAGCTATCAAGTTCACTTAAGAGACAAAAATTCAGTTGAAGCTAACACATGAAAATAGGCACAATTAACAATAGTTCAGTAATCATTCCTTCAGATGGTCCTATTTTATCACAGTAATTTTTCTACATCTAAGAGATAACCAAGTAAGTCTTGAAAAGAGTGTGCATTCTTTCAATTCAGTAAAACATTCAGCCAAATAATTAAAGAGGTGCTATTACTTTGTTTGGGTTTAATAATAGGCAAGATAGAGTTTACTGCAGCACTTTGATCTCATATAATTTGGTATAAGATACCAAACATATTGACTTCAAATAACGTGTTTAGCAAAGTTACAAAACATTCCATATGTGACTTAACATCGACTCCAATTATACACAACACATCATGCTGAAGGTCTAGATTTATTTGAAAACATTTAGTTCAATTCATATCAACACAGTAAAACCACATTCAACACATCACAATTGGGGAAGGAACAAAATGAGTGTGTTCTGTCAAATCTGCACACAAATATAATTTAATATTTAATTAAAGGGCGATAAATCATGATCACATGGAAATATTTCTCCCTTCAGTAGTAGTAAGAATCTCTCTTGAGGATGTAGGGTCTTCGGGGTTTATTCTCGTACAGCTGCCGTTTCAGAATGTAAGGGATCTTTCTCTTTATGACTTCTTCTTTCTCATTTTTGTCATTGTCAGCATCAAGAATATCCTCCTGAATTAACTGCAAGATTAGGAAGAACATATATATAAATGTAATTTTCATGCATAAAATCTTCCATTTAGAGCATTTTGTACACGTGATCTTATTTGCTGTTAAAACAGAAAGGCATATCTCGATGATGTATATGAAGTTCAAAGAAAGTAAAGGTTTTGTCAAAGGACAGGTGCAATCCGGTGTCCGAGATAAGATGGGAATATGATCATTTGGATTCTGAGTTCAGCATCCTTCACAGGTCAGTAGGATAGCCCTTTAACACAATTTTTGTATGCTTCAAGCTACACACATCCCTCTAATGGAAAGAATACACCAAATAGAACTTTGGGCAGTTTGTAGCTAAAACATATGATGGAGAGATCAAAATGGTATGAAATACATTCTATATTGCAACAAATAGAGTTTTGAATCTGGTAAGCCAAATTTGACTGCAAAGGTAACAGGATTTGACAGTCAATTACCAACCTGACTTGAAATTCTTTCCAAGGATCCATTTCTCAATAGTGGAAATTATGCCTGCTTTGCATAAATTTGTTGAGTCAGTATATGGGAAAACTCTGCTTAAATGGATCGCCTTGGATTGTAGTGCTTAATAATCACGAACAGATTCAATAACTTAAAGGGAATTTAGTTTCCAGGTAGAATCTTGCCTAATATCTCATTGAATATGTCCAATTTCAAAATTAATTCTATTTTTTTTGATATTGTTCTAACTCAAAAATTTCAACTAGCATAAAGTATGGAAGAAGTCTTTCCAGAACTTTACACACAAGTTACCTGAAATAAATAAATAAATAAATAAATATATTCTCAAGTTAAGAATTTTCTTCATAGTTGTGGTTATCTTCTAAACTTTGGGGTTACCATAATGTATATTGCAGAAGGCTAAGTTTTAAATGATAATGTGTATGCATAAAATCCTATCACCAAGTACTTTGTTTCAACCCACAGCTATTAAATTTCAGAGAAGGAAAATCAACCACTGTCAAGACAATCTAGTTCCTTAATCTTTAGTTTCTTTGTGCATAGTCTATAATTACTTGTGCTGTGCTCAGAATATTATCATTTTATTTTTAAATCACTCAGTAACATTTAAAACAAGAAAGGTTTCAGTTTTATTGGCACTTGATTTGTCTGCGTAATACTTTATTAATTTTTTTCTACATCAATAGCACATGATTAAAATTTCTCTATATTACAAGTTATGTTTATCAAATTTTATAACCTGAAAATATTTTAAATGCTAAACCACTTCGCTGGAATTGAAATTAAAGGAGGAATGGTACAGCAAGTAAAATGAAAACTGGCACTTTCAAGTTTTTTACTTGGAAATATCCCTTTGTATACTGGTTATAGTAAACAGTAGAAATTCTGCTTGCATTTCCACTTGCGTCCAGGATCCCTCTGGTGTAGTTGGTCACGATCTTTTACATTAGCTAGGAAGGCACCTTCAGATAGAGTCTCAAGGTTGGTGTAAATCCAGAATAGAAAACAGTAAGCAAATCTCTCTTAGAAATTAATCTGAAAGAAATGTTTCCCTTTTGAGAAAATTTCAAAATCTTTCTTTTCCTTTCCTTTACAGTATTCATTTCCCTCCTCCTCTCCTCTTCATTGAGTCCTGACGTTTTTGCCTGTCTCTCCAAAGCTCCAATTTCAATTTCAGAGCATTATATTAAGGAAATTAATTGAAAAGTGTTTTTCAAGTTCATTATTATACCCATACACACATAGTCATGTGTTATTTATAAGCAAACACAAAAAGCAGGAATGATGATACATCCCTATCATCTATCCATCTACCTATATATGCACCTGTACACACGTACATACACATATATGTGTATTTTATAAATTCCAAAATATTTTTATGTCCCTAAAATATTCACATTCAAAGGGTTCCAATAAAGCTGGAAGAATAAGTATTTATATCCCTATCTTATATTTTTATATAAAAATAATGTTATATTTTATATAAATAAAATATTTATTTTTATGTAAATAAAATCCATATTTTATTTGACTGACATTTTCAAATGAAAATGAAAACTTTTGTGTTTTATCCCGTTGTTGTTTGTCAAGTGTTTGTTCAGTGTTTGTTTATGGCTAAGTAAACAATTTCGTGTTTCTAGGAAAACATTTTAAGTTACTTAAATTTCTTAGACATGTCACCACCACCAAAAACTTCCCTAGGCATGTCATCCACTTAAGAATAATAAAAACAGGGTGGTGCCTGTGGCTCAAAGGAGTAGGCACCGGCCCCATATGCCGGGGGTGGTGGGTTCAAACCCAGCCCTGGCCAAAAACTGCAAAAAAAAAAAAAAAAGAATAATAAAAACATATGGACCAAATGTGCCTTAAGATATGTCCCCTTTTTAAGGTTGAAAATAAAGACTTTACTAAACTCCAAATATGTGAAGACATTTCGAAGATTTGAAGGAATGTTGACCTGAACACATGGTTTATCCTTCCTGTATATTTGTAGGTCTTCCTGTTATGATAATGATCAAGATTTTTAAAAAATCAATACACATCAATGAGAATGAACTCGCATATCTATAATCACATCCATGTTTTGTCTTCGTCTCACCTCCCAGTGCTGAAAGGCCCTGCTGTGACAGATTTTCTGGAGCTGATATATTGTCAGCATTGCTTCCAAGCTGAAGCCATCGGCAGGAGTGGGGAGTTTCCTTCTTGGAACAAACTCCTCTTCACGAAACTCTCCTGTTTCTTCGGGTTGGGCGTTCAGGTTGTTCACAAAACTGCAAACATTTAGCAGGGTCATTTTCCAAGAGGGAGCATTGGCTTTACTGATCTGAAATATAGGAAAAAAAATACATTACAACTAAAACTTGTGTTATAGGAGTAAGAAATAAATTTCTTTGGAGATAAACAGTGACTTTGCACACATAATTGTTACTCAGTGTGATAAATACGGTGTTAGTAACTTAGCAGTATCATGTCATGAAGTTAAAGATAGTGCCAATATCGTACCTCCTCTATTTAATAGTATGAAATAGACTTGAACAAGTATACATAGGCATTCACATAAGCACACACAAAAATACAAAAGACAATAGAATCTATCTATATATATGTATGCATATAAATATTTCTGTATATATCACAGATGAAATTGACTACACTAATTTTTTAAAAAATACTTAAAGTAAACCTTAAATAAGTGGTATAAACAAAAGTATCACAGAATCACCCATCAAAGGCACAATATAGTAAGTAAAGAAATATGGGGCGGTGCCTGTGGTTCAACGGAGTAGGGCACCAGCCCCATATACTGGAGGTGGCAGGTTCAAACCCAGCCCTGGCCAAAAGCTGCCAAAAAAATAAAAATAAAAAAAAGTGAAGTAATTGTCAATTTGGTTACTATTAGATTGGAAGACCTTAGTAAGTATAAGCACTCTTAATGGTGAAGCAGGACATGGGGAAGCAGGTATTCCTTTCCTAAATGCATTAGAAACTCTGTAAATTGACCTCCCAAAGGACTGTAACAGACCTGGTCAGCATGGGAGGTGGTTAACATAAGGGACCAGGACCATTGTACTGTTACATACATGTAGTGCCTGTCCTGTCTATGAAAATTAGGTCAGTTTAAGGAAGTGGTCAATGTAGAGAGGTGGTCAATGACAGAGGTTCTACTGTATTTGTTGTTCTTGATATAAATGGGTATAATTTCGTCAAGAGTATTTTTGACAATCCTTAGCTGAGAAGGGACACTGAGAAAGGGGTTTAAGGGGAGGTTGGAGGAAGACCTGGCGTCCTTAACCAGAAAGTCTGGAGGGCATGAAATAACCAAGGTAGCAATGCCCAATAGAAAGAGACAATCAATAACCAATAGAAAAGGGCAATACAGCCTGGAGGTGCAGAGAGACCAATGAAAGCCAATTTCTGATGGAATATTTCATATATGACCTCCCACCCCCTGCTCACTTCTGCTGATCTTGGTTTGTCTCTTACCTTTCTTTCCTTTATGAGATGGACCCACTTTCAACTCTCTTTGGAAGTGCTCTAAACTTTCTCTTTGTTTTTCTAAATAAAACCTCCCTTCCTCTGTTACCCTAAAGCTCATTACATTTACTCTCTATCCACATTGACTGTGACACTCCAGTTTTATGTTGAATTTCCACTAACTTTTGCTTTTGGTTACTGCCATGCTTCTGTTGAACATTCTACCTCAACCAAGTAATTGTACCAGTTTAACTGGGTTGGTGGAACTGGAACCCCCCCTCCCCAACAGTTAAGTATGCATTAAAATCATAAATGTGCGTACTCTTTGATGAAAAGTTTACCCTAAGGGGATGCAAATTTTTGAGTACAAAATGTTTGCTACAGGTACATTTTCAAACAGCTTGGATATCTTTTTTATGTCCTTTGAATATGGTTACTTAGGCCTTGCTGGAATTTTTCTGCTATAGAGGACTATTTGAGAAGAAATATACTGCATTTCATGGCAGCACTGAGTGCCGATTAGTAGGGCACTATTCATTCAGAAAGCTCTTCAGAGATCATCTATTTCAATGGTTTTCAAAGTTTGTTTCTTACAACACTAGTTTTGTACTCATTTATTTTAAAAAGCGCTCCACTGTCAGGCAAATTGGAAAATTTGAGTTTAAAGAAAATGTAAAGACTTCTTGAATTTAGGTATCCCCCAAGCTTTTTACATGCAAATATTCGTTCTGACTTTTCAATGAAGCTGAATATAGTGTACAATGTTCCCCGCACTAATTTGACCACAGAACATTACAAAAGGCTTAGTGTTGCCTGTTTTTCTGTAAATGAAGAAACTTAGTTTAATCATGTTGTTCCCTTCTACCCATTAAGATAGTCACTCCCTCACCCATCATTGCTGACGGCCACATTAGCCCTTGTCATACCCAGGAAGCACAGGAGACAGAGCACCCTTTACCAAAGGGTGTCTAAGGAGACGTATTCGAAAACATATTTGTATAAGGTTAAAACTATAAACATCTATCTATTTCCTTAATTAAATGTAATCTGAGCAGTATGACTAACACTCACTACCTATAATACACTAAACTCCAGTAAGTTCAGCAGATGGTGAATTCAAGGATTTAAAAAAATTGAAAATAATGAAAACCATCTGTGTTGGAGCCCTTGCGTTTGTAAATCTAAATATAAAATATGAGGGGAGTAGTAAATTTTGGAGTCCTATTGTTTGTTCATAAACATATATTGAACTCGTACTATGTAAGACATTATAGGAAATTCTAATGTTCTAGCAGCTTTTTGAAAATGTGAAGAAAGTACACCAGTTTCTTTACCTTAATAAACACTAGCATTGGTAATAAAGAGAATTATAGTGTAAGAAAAAAATCTGCCGGCTCGGCACCTGTGAAGCTCAATTGGCTAAGGCGCCAGCCACATACACCTAAGGTGGCGGGTTCGAATCCCCAGTCCGGGCCCACCAAAAAACAATGATGGCTGCAACCAAAAAATGGCCAGGCGTTGTGGCGGGTGCGTGTGGTCCCAGCTACTTGGGAGGCAGAGGCAGGAGACTCGCTTGAGCCTAGGAGTTGGAGGTTGCTATGAGCTGTTATGCCATGGCACTCTACCCAGGGGGATAGCTTGAGGCTCCGTCCCCCCCCCCAAAAATAAAATAAATAAAAATAAATAAAATACAAGCAAACCAAATTTAGTGGCATATTAAAAAAATATATATAATCCATCATGACCAAGTGGGCTTCATCCCAAGGATACAAGGATGGTGTGACATACACAAATCAATAAATGTGATTTAGCACACAAACAGAAGCAAAAACAAAGGCACATAATCATCTCAATAGATTCAGAAAAAGCATTTAACAAAAATCCAGCATCCTTTTGTGATAAATAACTTTCCACAAACTATGCATAGAAGGAATAGATCTCAAAATTATTAAAGCCATATATGACAAACCCACAGGCTGCATCATGCTAAATGGGAAAAGTTGAGAACATTTCCCCTTAGAACTGTAACAAGACAAGGGTGCGCACTATTACCACTTCTATTCAACATAGTGCTGGAGAAATTAGGAAAGAGAAAGGAATAAAGGAACCAGGCTAATATACAAATAGGGAAGGAGAAGGCCAAATTATCATTCTTTGCAGACAACATGATCTTGTACCTAGAAAACCCCAAGGACTCCACCAAGAGACTCCTGGAATATCATCATAAATAAATTCAGCAAAGTGTCAGGATACAAAATCAATGTACATAACTCAGTAGCATTTTTATATACATAAACTGAGAGTCAAATCAAAGACTCCATACTATTCATAATAGCTACAAAGAAAATACTAGGAATATATTTAACCAAGGAGATGAAAGAGCTCTACAAGGAAGGCCAGGTGCAGTGGTTCACATGTGTAATCCTAACACCCTGGGAGGCCAAAGTGGGTGGGTGGGTTGAGCTCAGGAGTTTGAGACCAGCCTGAGCAAGAGTGAGACCTGGTCTCTAGTAAAAATAGAAAAGTTAGTTGGATGTCAGGGTAGGTGTCTATAGTCACAGCTCCTCAGAAGGCTGAGGCAGGGGGATCACTTGAGCCCAAGGATTTGAGGTCACTGTGAGCTATGATGATGCCACACCCCTCTATCCAGGGCAACAGAGACTCTGTCTCTGAAAAAAAAAAGTCTACAAGGAAAACTACAAAATACTGAGGAAAGAAATCACAAAGGACACAAACAAATGGAGAAACATATGCTCATGGATTGGTAAAATCAATATTATTAAAATGTCCATGCTACCCAAAGCAATTTGCTGATTCAATGCAATGCCCATCAAAATACTGATGCCATACTTCATAGACCTAGAATAAATAATTCTGTGCTTCATTTGAAACCCAAAAAGAGCCTAAGTAGCCAAATCAATCTTATACGAAAAGAACAAATCTGGAGAAATCACTTTACCAGACTTTAAACAATACTATAAGGTTATAGTAACCAAAAAAGTATGGTAGAGACATAGACCAATGAAACAAAGTAGAGAACAGATATAAAATCACCTGTGTATAACCAGCTGATTTTTGACTAAGCAGGTGACAACATATGCTAGGGAAAAAGAAGCCCTATTCGATATATGGTGCTGGGAAAATTGGATAACCACATGCAGAAGAATTACTAGGACCCCACGCTCTCACCACTCACAAAAATTAATTCAAGATGGATAAAAGACTTAAATCTAAGGCATGACACCATAAAAATTCTGGAAGAAAAGGGAGGAAAAACTCTCCTAAATATTGGCCTAGGCAAAGGCTTTACGACTAAGACCTCAATGGCAATCACAGCAACAACAAACATAAATAAATGGGATTTGATTAAACTAAAAAGCATCCGCACAGCTAAGGAAACAATCAAACAGCCTATGGAATGGGAGAAAATATTCACAAGCTATGCGTGCAGTAAAGGGCTAATAACAAGAATCTACACAGAGGGCGGCGCCTATGACTCGAAAGGGTAGGGCACTAGCCCCATATGCCGGAGGTGGTGGGTTCAAACCCAACCCCGGCCCCCCCCAAAAAAGAATCTACAAAGAGCTCAAGCAAATAAGCAGGAAAAAAATTAAAATGTGGGCAAAAGATATGAATAGAAGTTTTTCAAAAATTGATTAATAGTCAATAAACATATGGAAAAAATGCTCTACATCACTAATCATCAGGGCAATGCAAATTAAAACCACAGTAATGTATCACCTTACCCCTGTTGGAATGGCTTTTATTAAAAAGTCCACAAATGATAAATGCTGGCATGAATGCAGAGAAAGGAATGCTTATACACTGTGGGATTTCAAATTAGTATAACCTTTATAGGAAATAGTATAGAGATTCCTCAAAGAACTAAAAGTAGACCTACCATTTGATCCATCCAGCAATCCCACTACTGGGTATCTACCCAAAGGAAAATAAGTCTTTCTATGTAAAAGACACCTGCACTCAAATATTCATTGCAGCACAATTCACAACTGTAAAGGTATGGAATCAACCTAAATGCCCATCAAGTCATGACTGGATTAATAAAATGTATCTGTATACCATGGAGTACTACTCAGCCATAAAAGGGGGTGAATTAATACCTTGTGCAACAATTTGGATGGAACTGTTGATGATTCTCCTAAATGAAGTATCTCAAGAATGGAAAAACAAACACCATATGTACTAATTATTAAATTGGAAATAACTGATGTGCACAGAGGGAAGTAAAACTCAGAGGAAATCAAGCAGGGGGATAAGGGTAGGAAGACAGGGGCAGAAACCAGGGTACAATAAACACTATTTTGGGTGATGGGCACAAGTGTAGCCACAACTCAAGCATCATGAAAGTAATCCATATAACCAAAACCATTTGTACACTGTTAATATTTTTAAATAAAAGAAAAAAGTGTCATCCCATGTATTTATGTGTTTTTAACTTTGATAAATGTTGTTGCACTATAGAGCTTATTTATTTTGTATTTTTTCAACTTAACACTGGTTTTGAGATGTATTCATGATGCTTTATGTACTTCTAGTTTGTTAACTTCTGATTGCTGCAAAAATTGTCCAAAATATCTATCACATTTTACCCCAGTAACAGACACTTAGATTGGCTCCAACACCGTTACTGCAGTGTGCAGTGAATGCATTTTCTCCGGGTGTTTAACCAGGAGTGAACATCCTGGGTCTTAGGGGTGGTGTGTAAACAAAGTTCTGCTGGATAACTCTCCAAAAAAGGCTGCACTAGTCCAACTCATCAGCAGTGCACACAAGGGCCAGTTCCCCTTATCCTCAACTTGCATATCTCTCTCTCTTATTTTGCCAGTGTGAGAGGTTTAAAGCAACCTAAGCTTTTATGTCTACTTTTTACCATTGCTTTGAATATCCTTCCCTCAATATTCCCTTTAATAGCCTTTTGCTTTAAATATCCTCCTTTCACTGCCTACTGATCTACTTATCTTTCTTTCTTTCTTTTGAGACAGAGCCTCAAGCTATCCCCCTGGGTAGAGTGCCATGGCATCACAGCTCACAGCAACCTCCAACTCCTGGGCTCAAGCGAGTCTCCTGCCTCCACCTCCCAAGTAGCTGGGACTATAGGCGCCCGCCACAGTACCGGCCATTTTTTGGTTGCAGCCATCATTGTTGTTTGGTGGGCAGGGCTGGGGATTCGAACCCGCCACCTTAGGTGTATGTGGCTGGTGCCTTAGCGGATTGAGCCACAGGCGCTGAGCCTGATCTACTTCTCTTTCAAAACCCATTCTAATGTCATATTCTTTGTGATGTTTTCTAGTTTGTCATCTCTTCCTTGGTGCTCCAGAACATTCTGTACAGACCATCCTAGCACTTACATCATTGAAATCCATCCTTCTTTCCTTCCTTCCTTTCTTTCTTTCTTTCCCTTCTTTCCCCTCCCTCCCTCCCGGTCTCTCTCCCTCACTCTCTCTCTCTCTTTCTTTCTTATATACCCCCTACTTTGGAAATTAGGACAAAAATGGTTCCTGCCTCAGGGGATGGCCAGGGGGTTGGAGGAGGTGGGGAAGGAATGAGGAAGGTATTGTATGGAGCTGGGAAGTCAGGCAATTAATCACACACTCCTTTCTCTTGAAGGATTAAAAGGATTTCAAGTACAGAGACTGCAGCATTCTTATTCTTCATGGTTTGAGAGTCTATGCTCTCAAGAAGTGTTCTTTCTGAATAGATTCCCTCTTATATTCAGGACCTCATTTACTTCTATCTCAAGCAGCTTTACTGTAGCTATTTCTAAATGTTTCTTCCCTCCTGCCTGTAATCAAGCCTAGAATGATTTTCTCAATGCCAATGAAGTCTAGGCTGATGTAGGGAACATCACAAAGGATGGAATTCAATGGAAAGAGCATGGTAATTAGAATTAGAATACCTTGGGGAACTCACTTAACCTTTGTAGGCCTCTGGGGTTACTGATATGCTTGATGGAAATAGGTTAGTTGTGAAGATTACATTAACCATGTGATAGCATTTATGTCCATTCTCTTTACTTCATCAAGCATCTAAAAGATGTCTTCCACACCTGTCCAAAATTTAATTCTCCACATTCTTTCAAACCAATCCTCCTCTAGAACACTTTGCTTCTAGCAACCCTGCCGCTTTCCCACCTCCCTTGCTGTTTAGTTAACCAAAAGTCTATTAATTCACTTTTCATGTTGATACTTAAATATACCCTTCCTCTCCATCCTCATTACCACTGTCCTCAAAGTGGATGAATCTTTAGATTCCTCACAGTATGAAGTTGCTTGGAGACAATACATACAAATCAAGACTTCTGGTAACCCATTGTCTTAGGTTACATCCCACCCTAACTACATCTTCCCCATCTATACTAATTTGATGCTTTGCAGCGGTTCTCAACCTGTGGGTTACAACCCACAGGAACTGTATTAAAGGGCTGCGGCATTAGGAAGGTTGAGAACCACTGCTTTACAGGAAGCACAAACCATCAATGAACAGCAGTCTAGCTTAGCTACCTTCCCTGCTCCTGATGAAGTTAGTTTTATAAGTTATGTCAAGAAACAGATAACTTTTAATTAATCAAAGCAAAGAGAAGAGGATGAGATTTCTGAAAATATTCTTCTTACACACCAAAATAAAACCTCTTAAAGGTAGCATAGAAACAGTTAAGTATAGACAAATCTTATTTATGAATATTTACGCAAAAGTCCTAGGTCAAATGTTACCAAGTAAAATCCAGATATTCACCAAAATAAGATACCGTGACCAAGAGGGATTTAAATCATAAATGAACCAAAAGATGTCTCCACATTAGAACTTTACTGTATTAATAGGTAAAGGAAAAAACTTCAACATTCTAATTGATACTAAAGAAGCATGTGATAAAATTTAACACTAATGTCTTATAAAAACTCACAGTAACCTAACAATAGACGAAAACTCCTTTAACTTGATAAACCCACAGCAAGCCTCATAATTAACAGCTAACATTAGAAGCACTTTGATTAAAGCAAGGAAAGAGACAAATTCTTACCATTATCAATATTAAATAACACTGCTGGTTGTCTTAGCCAATTAAATCAGAAAAATTCAGAAATGCAAAGAAAAAATCTAAAGAATAAATATATAAGTATTAGAGATAGTTAGTTCTTGGACACCTTTGCCAACTTTTTTCATTATTATTGGTCCTTTGGGGATTTCTCTACCTTCCTTGTTTCAGTTTTGATAATATATTTTTCTAGAAGTGTCATTTGTTTTTATTTAGGTTTATAGATTTATTTCCACAAAATTATTTAAAGTACTCTCAACATTATTTATATTGATATTAGGAATGTCTACGACAGAATTTTCCAGGGAATCAACTAAAAATCTATTAGATGTTATCAAAAGATGCAGTAATTTACCCAAATGCATGACAAACATAATCAATAGCTGCTTTTTTTTTTTTTGCAGTTTTTGGCTGGGGTCAGATTTGAACCCACCACCTGCAGTATATGGGGCCAGCATCCTACTCCTTTGAGCCACAGGTGCCTCCCCATAATCAATAGCTTTTTTATATGTTAGCAATAATAAATTTGAAACGTAACTCAAAATATATAACAAATAATGTGAATATTCATGTGAATTCATGTGAGTAATGTGAATTCATGACTAATGCAAGACTTATAAGAAGAAAACATAAAACTTTGTGAAGACATTTAAAACACCTAAATAGTGTTCTAACCATGTTGGAATGTCAATTTCTCCAAAATTGAATAAATTCAATGTAATCCAATCAAAATCGCCAAGGCACTTTTAAAGTGAAAATTCACAAATTAATTCTGAAGCTCATTTGTGAGACTAAACACACAGGGAGAGCCCAGATTTTTATGAAAAATATCAGTGGTGGGAGACTTCCCCTGCTAGATACTTGAACATATTTAAAAGTTACATAAATGAAAATGGTCTCATATTGGCACAGTAATAGACAAATAGGCCAATAGAATACGAAACAGACCCAGGCATTGCAAATGAGTAAGGAAAGGGCCAATTTAGTAATAACAGGTGTTTAGGACCTTCAACTAACCATTAAAGGGGAAAAAAAGGTTATATCTGCATTATATATAATCTAACATAAAATCCAGATAGATTGGATATCTAAATATAAAACTAAAATAATTTTATATTCTGGCCGTGCTGGTGGGTAGGAAAGCCTCTAGGCAAGATGTAAAACTCAAGAGATTAAAGGAGAAGACTAATAATTAAATTATATTAAATATCAAAATTCTGTATGATGAAAGCTACCATAAACAAATATTAAAAATAAATGGAAGTTCAAGTTATGGGTTAACAATTACAAAACTGTATATGGTTGAATAAATAAGTAAATGCCTGGCAGATAGTGGGAGACTGGATCTTAGGCTTGGAGAGAAATAAGCAATAAGGGGAGATTAGAATGATCTCTCATCATTGATAGATTAGAATGATGTCTCATCATTGATAGTTGGAGACATCAGTATGAACTCATGTTTTATACATATTTGATATGTCTCATAATACAAACACATGTGTAGATATGTATAGATACAGAAACAATTAGATGTGTATACATGGGTTACCACACATAATGTTGCATTTAGCTCTGTCTGCTGAGAACCTGGTAGCGATGACACCCTAGAAGCAATGAGCACAGTCAGCACCGAGATCTTGATTTTTAGACACTATTTTTCAGTAAAAGGAACCAGTGCTCCATGAAGAATTGGTTAATGAATTGGCTGGAACAAGGAAAGTATAAGTAAGCTTGCAGCATCTTACAGTTACAAAAAGCAAGGTAATGTTCAAAATATAAAAGAATGGGAGTGTGTCATAGGCACACAGGAGCCAAACTTGGAATAATGTAAGCAATAAAATAGATAAATAACATAGAATTGGATTATAATTCAAAAGATAAACACATAAGTCCAAAGGATAGATATTTAGATCAATGGAAGAGAACTGAGAATCCAGAAATACAGCCACGTGTCTATAATTAATTAAGTTTAAATATGAATGTCAAGGCCATTCAATGGGGAAAGAATAGTCTTTCAACAAACACACAGGGATAACTCAATATCCACCTGTAAAGAACGAATTTGGACCCTTACTTTACACCACATACAAAAATCATTTGAAAATGAACCTAAGACCTAAACTAACAGCTAGAACTATAAAACTCTTAGCAGGAACCAAAGGCATAAATCTTCATGACCTTGTATTAAGCAATCATTTCTTAGATCTTAGCTATCACGCCAAAAGCACAAGCAAGAAAAGAAAAAAATTGATAAATCTGGACCTTATTTAAGTTTAAAATCCAGCACGTTTGTTGAAACATGAAGGACACTGTTAAAAAATGAAAAGATCCACAGAATGGGAGAAAATATTTGCAAATCTTCTGTCTGACAAGAGTCTAGTATCCAGATACATATAAAAAGAATGTTTACAACTCAACAATAAAAAGATAATTAAAAAAGAAATGAAGAATGTGAATTGACATTTTACCAAAGATGATATATAAATGGCCAATAACCACATGGAAAGAGTCTCAACATAATTAGTCATTAGGAAAATGTAATTCAAAACAATAGTCATCCTAATGCTGTGAGATACCACTTCACAGCATTAGGATGACTATTATCTTAAAAACATTTAGAAAAAGAAAACAATACGTGTTAGGCAGGATATGGAGAAATTGAAACTCTCATATATTGCTAGTGAGAATATAAAATAATGCAACCACTTTAGAAAACAGGTTGGCAGTTTATCAAAAAGTTAACCATAGTTACCATATGACCTAGCAATCCCAGTCTAGGTACTGATATACATCTAAGAGAACTGAAAATGCATGTTCAGACAAAAACTTGTATATCAATGTTCATAGCAACAATATTCATAATAGCCAAAAAAGTGTAAACAACTCACAGGTCCATCAGCAGATAGACAAAATGTAGTATATTCATATAATTCAGTACGATTGGGTGGCACCTGTGGCTCAAAGGAGTAGGGCGCTGGCCCCATATGCTGGAGGTGGTGGGTTCAAACCCAGCCCTGGCCAAAACTACAATCCCCCCCCCCAAAAAAAACAACAATGCAGTATGATTCAGCCACAAAAGATAAGAAGTACTAAAGCACCAACAACACGATCAGATCACACTCTGGTGACAAAAGCCAGACAAAAAATGTACATATTATATGATTATATGAAATGCTTAGAGGCAAATTCCTAAGGAGAGAAAGTAAATAAGGGGGATGGGGAAGAGGAGAATTCAGAGTGATGGCTAACATAGAGTTTCTTTTCAGGATGATGGATGTGTTCTGAAGTTAGATAGTGATGGTTGCACAACATTGTGAATATAGTACAAACTGCTGAATTGTAAATTTTGTAATTGTATGTTATGTGAGTTAAATCTCAATTTAAAATTATAAAAATAAAGCCTGAAATTAGGGCAAAAATGGACATTTAACTTCATATTGATATAAATAAATGAGGTAAATACTTGGTTTAATAAATAAATAGAGATGAAGTGAGAAGTCTTTCTTACCACAGAATTCCACATAATTTATAGAGATATAGTCTTTGTAGGAGGTAAAGCTTAACCTTCCTAGCCCTCCTTGCCACCATTTTATGTGGGCTACAATTAGTGACTTGCTTCTAACAGAGTATCAAAGGCAAAAGCAGTAACTTCCCTGCAGAGAAATCTGGCAAATATTGCCTTAACCAAGTGATGAAGGTTAATGTCTGTAGTGATGTTACATAGATATCGCAGAACCTCTGATGGGGTTTATGAGGAAGGCATTTTGCCTTTGGGTTATTCTTTCAAAAAAACCCGTAACCCCAACCTAATCAGGAGAAAAATTTCAGACAAACACAAATTGGGAAACATTCTACAAAATGAGTATTACTCCTTAAAGTGATTGAGGCTATGAGAATCAAAGAAAGACTGAGAAACTGCCACAGACCAGAGGGGACCAAGGAGATATGACAACTAAATGCAACATGGCATCGTAGATTGGATCCTGGGACAGAAAGAGAACATTAATGGGAAAACTAGTGAAATCTGAGTTTAGTTAATTCTAATGTGCCAATGTTAGCTTTAAAATTTTAATGAATAGGCTCTGCACCTGTGGCTCAAGTGGCTAAGGCGCCAGCCATATACACCTAAGGTGGTGGGTTTGAATCCAGCCCAGGCCCGCCAAACAACAATGATGGCTGCAACCAAAAGAAGATAGCCAGGCGTTGTGGCAGGTGCCTATATACATGGTAATGTAAGAAGTTAACAACAGAAGCTATTGAGGTGTTTTGGGGAATTATGTACCATTTTACAACTTTTTTATAGGCATAAGAATTATTCCAAAATAAAATTTTATTTAAAAGTAAGTGAGGCTCAGCGCCTGTGGCTCAATCGGCTAAGGCGCCAGCCACGTACACCTAAGGTGGCAGGTTCGAATCCCCAGCCCGGGCCTGCCAAACAACAATGATGGCTGCAATCAAAAAAAAAAAAATGGCCGGGCGTTGTGGCGGGTGCCTGTGGTCCCAGCTACTTGGGAGGCCGAGGCTGGAGACTCGCTTGAGCCCAGGAGTTGTAGGTTGCTATGAGCTGTGATGTCATGGTACTCTACCCAGGGGGATAGCTTGAGGCTCTGTCTCAAAAAAAAAAAAAAAGAGTTTATGTCATATAGACAGAAATAGACTTCCATTAAGAACTCAGGGGCTGGCTTGGCGCCTGTGGCTCAATCGGCTAAGGCGCCAGCCACGTACACCTAAGGTGGCAGGTTCGAATCCCCAGCCCGGGCCTGCCAAACAACAATGATGGCTGCAATCAAAAAAAAAAAAATGGCCAGGTGTTGTGGCGGGCGCCTGTGGTCCCAGCTACTTGGGAGGTGGAGGCAGGAGACTCGCTTGAGCCCAGGAGTTGGAGGTTGCTATGAGCTGTGATGTCATGGTACTCTACCCAGGGGGATAGCTTGAGGCTCCGTCTCAAAAAAAAAAAAAGTAAGTAAAAGACTGGGAGAAAATATTTGCTTATATTATAACAAAACAAATACATAATTCACATCAATAGGATCGATGGGTCAAGGATATTGTGACAGACCCCCACCTCTTGACAACATTGATTTCT
>CAUYQV010048128.1:0-15270 GCA_963574575.1 Galagoides demidoff
CACCTCTATGGTTTATCTTACAAGGGTACAAGTGAATCTTTCTAAAAGCAGAGTATGAACATTTTAACTCAATAACTAAGAAAATGACATGAAGGTTATGTTAACCAGTTTGATGAGAGTATTTCAAAATGTATATGAAAACAACACACTGTACCCCCAAGTTTTTGTTTCATTAATCTACTGAATGATTCTTTTGTTCTGGAATTCTTTCAGTTCTAATCAAATTTTGTTTTTTTCTTTTCTTCTACTAGGTTTTGGAATTGCTATTCCTTTACCAGTTCCTTGAGATGATTCATTAGATTTTTAATTTGAACTATTTAAGAGTTCTTGATGTGGGAATTAAGTGATAAATTTTCCTGTTAGAATTGCTTTTGCTGTGTACTACAAGTTTTGATAGCTTGTTGCTTCATTATCATTTTGTTTGAGAAATCTTAGGATTTCTTCTTTATTTCTGCTTTGACCCAGCTGTTGTTTAGCATAAGGTTCTTTAATTTCTATGAATTTACGTGGGGATGAAGGTTTTTTTAGTGTTGAGTTCTACTTTTATTCCACGCTGGTCCAAAAAGATACAAGGTATAATTGCTATTCTTTTCAATTTGTCAAGGTTTTATTTGTGTCCTAGGATGATTTTTCTTGGAGAATGATACATGAACTGATGAGGAGAACATATATTCAATAATACTGGGGTTAAATATCTTGTATAAGTCTGTTTATGCCATGTTCTAGGGTTGTGTCCATCATTTCTTTGTTTCATGTCTACTTGGAGAACCTGTCTGGTTCTGTCAGTGAAGTACTGAAGTGACCAACTATATGGTGTTGTAGGTTATTGTAGTGTTTAGATCAAGTAGAGTTCATTTTATAAATCAAGGGAGTGTTAATTTTGGGTACATAAATATTTAGCATTGAAATGTATTCTTCTTGTATTGTTACCTAGATCAGTATATGGTGTCCATTTTTGTCTTTTTTTACTTTTGTTGCTTTAAAATCAATTGTGTCTGCAAAAAGGATTGTGATTCCTGCTTTCTTTTGGTTTCCATTTGCCTGAAATATTTTCCAGCCCTTCACAGTGAATTGTGATTTTTACTTGGGAGGTAGATATGTTTCCTGAAGATCACAGGTACTTGGCTATTGCTTTTTTATCCACTCAGCCAGCCTGTGCCTCTTCAGTGGGAAATTCAGGCTATTCATATTTTTTGAGGGAATTCATAAGTATGAAAGGATTATGTTTATCTTGTTGTATGGAGATCTATTCCCTTGTTTTATTACATTGACTATTGTGGAAAGTAGGCTTTGTTTTTTAGTTTCCAGGTATCTTCACTTTCCTGGTTGTCCATTGTGTTGGTCTTGATACAGTGTAGGTCTGAGTACTTCCTGAAAAACTGGTCTTGTAGTGGCAGATTTTCTCTTATAATGTTTGTCAGTAAAAGATTGGATTTCTCCATCAAATATGTTAATTTTTGCAGGATACCAATCTTAGGCTAGCAGTTTTTTTTTTTTAAGAGGATCGAAGGTGAGAGCCCACTTTCTGTTGCCCTAGTGGTTTTGCCCCTGTAGGGCAGATGCTGCTTACACCTGGCTTCTTGCAAAATTTTCTCTTTCATTTTGACTAGGACATGCTTTGTTCAAATTAAGTGGTTCTGGAGTTCAATAGCCATATAGTGTCTGTCTGCATGTCTAGGTCTCTGGCAATGCTTGGGTAATTTTCAGCTATAATGCGTTCAGTTAGAGCTTCCATGCTTTGGGATTCTCTTCTTCTCCTTCAGGAATAGCTATGATTCATATATTTGTATGCTTTACATGGTTCCAATTCTCTCTAAGAGATTGCTATGTTTTTCTCTCTTCTTTTTTGCCTCTGTAAATGATTGAGTTATTTCAAAAGTCTTGTTTATGATTTCTGATTTTTTTTCTTCTGCATGGTTTAATCTATTGCTGAAACTCTCTGCTGTGTTTTGAAATTCCCTGAATGCCTCTTTCAGTTCTTTAAGCTCCATTGTATCCTTCCTAATTATATCTAGAACCTTGGTGACTTTGTAATTTCATTGATTTCTTGAGACAATCCTTGGACTTCCAGTTTTCATTCTTATTTGCCATCCATATTCTGAATTCCATTTCTGTCATTTCAACAATTTATGGATGGCATTTTCTGCTGTAACTCCATTGTAATCCCTTGGGGGAGTTAATCTGCTTTGGATTTTCATGTTTCCGGGGTTGTTTTGCTGATTCCTCCTGGTGTGTTTTCTATTTATGTTTTTTAACTCTAAGCTAAAAGATTAGGTTGTTTCTGAGTTAAACATGAGGCATATTCTGGTTGGGCTGTATTAGCCAGCTCACAGGAGACAGTTAGGGGCTGGAGGGTAGAGTCTGGGCCAACCAACTGGCACACTACCCTGCTGGCTTTCATGTCATTCAGCAGTCTCTAGGGCTGTTTGGATGCCCAGTCAGATGGGCTGATGTCAGGCACTAGCTACCCTGGAATGCAGAGTTCTCCATTAGGTCTTGCCAAAACAAAGTGGGAGTTCCTTGTTCGACCAGCTGCTCAGCAACTTTAGGGCTGCTTGGCTGCCAGATCTGGTGGGCTGATACCAGTTTCACAGGCCCCAGGAGCAGAGCTTTCCATACCAAGAAGCAAAGTGGCAGCTTGCTGTTCTGCTGCCCACTCATCAGGTTTAAGGTCTTTTTGGATACTAAATCCAAGGGGCTGATATGAGTTTTAGAGGCCCCAGTATGTAGTGCTCACCACTCTTCTTCCAGGGCCTGCCACAACAAAGCAGCAGCTTGCTCTTCCACCAACCTGTTCAGCAGGGTTTTAGGGCTACATAGATACTAAATCTGGCAGGCTGATATCAAGGATGGTGGCGTTCACCACACCCCTTCCCTACTTCTGTTTAAGTGAGACTCTGCTTTCTTCTGTGGCTCTTCCACTCATTGCTTGTGTTTTGGAATTTTTTTTCTGTTGTCTTGGTACATGCATAGTAATTTAATTAAATATAGTATTCTCAAGGTATAACATTTTTGCCTAAAAATTTTGTAGATATTGCTCTATTGCTACTTTGTCCTCTAGAATTGAAAATTGTTAAGAAATTTGAGGCAGATTTGATTTTATTTCACCTTAACCCAGGTGTTCTCAAACTATGGCCCATGGGCCACATGCAGCCCCTCTAGGACATTTATCCAGCCTGCCTGGTATTTTTGCTGCCGCTGCCTGTCCTGCTTAGCAGCCTACTTGTCCCAGGGCCCGCAGTCCAGCCCTCCAATGGTCTGAGGGACAGTGAACTGGCCCCCTATTTAAAAAGTTTGAGGACCCCTGTCTTAACGTAAAATCTATGTGAAGAGAAGAAAGAACCAGAGATATGGACAACCTCAGCAAAGAAACTCAATCCCAGTTCATTCTCTTGGATTGGTTAATCTGCTCATCAGAGGCCAGCTTTTCACCTCTACTATTCTATTTTCTTTTTTTCAAGACACAGTCTCACTGTGTTGTCCTTAGTAGAGTGCTGTGACAACACAGCTCACAGCAACCTCAAAATCTTGGGATTCAGCAATTCTCTTGCCTAAGCCTCCCAAGTAGCTGGGACTACAGGTGCCCACCAAGCACCTGGCTATTTTTAGAGGTGAGATCTCTCACTGGCTAAGGCTGGTCTCAAACTTGTGAGTTTAGGCAATCTACCCACCTCAGCTTCCCAGAGTGCTAGAAACAGGTGTGAGCCACTGTACCTGGCCTTCACTCTACTATTCTGCCTGGTCTGAATTCTTCCTCTACTTATAATAAATAGCCAAGTTTGGATTCATTCCTTGAACCACTGATTCCTATATCAGAGAAGAATCTCGCTATTTTAGAGATAAGCCTCATTATCACTAGATGATAGAGTTCCACTTTCTGTGGTCCCTACTAAATCTACTTTCAAGAATGATTAACTTATAGCAACAAGTAAAATAGCTGCCTATCCATTCCTCTCTCCACCTAATCAGAGGATGCTAGAACAGATCTTCCAAAAGCTTCTCTCTTATATTTCCTGTAATATTATGTGGTTTTCTGAAGAGGAGGAGTTAAAATTTCTGTAAGGAAAATTTATTAAATTATACCAGATTGCTCCATGTGTGTGATGCTGATGGAACTCTTACATAATTTTCATTGTAAGGAAAGTTTTCTTTCATTTAAAATTTTTAATCTATTTTGCCATGGTCTTGTGGAGGGGTTAGTTTGATACTATGCTCAAAAGTATCATCTTTCTTGGAAGTTCTTTAATAAATTTTAAGAACTATATGTTTTTATCAGACATTTTTTCTCATCATCCTTGTGGCTTTTTAAACTTGTCTTCTTTCTGGCAGCATTCACCAGATTACCCTTACGTAGTTTATTATAATATTAGCAGATAAAAGTAAAGTTAAGATTTATATGTTATAGGTTTATACATTCCTCTTTCTTAGTATGGATCTTAGTATAGATCTAATCAATATTTCTCAAGCTTTTCATTGAATAGATACGAGAATCATTTTTTATGAAGAACAAAAAGTAAACCATATTCTATTATAATTACAATATAATTAAAGAAATACTTAATATCAAATATAGAAATATATGATCTCAGAATAAAAAATAGTTCTTTAAAATTGGATAAATTTAACTTCATGAAGAACTCACTAAATTTCCTCTGTTTATCTCATTTAATAGAAGGCTAATGAAAACTTCTCTATGGCTTGGCTTTGGTTCCAACGACAGATATTTAAAAACCATTGATATAATTCAAGTGCACTGCCTTATAGATAAGTAAGGCTAAGAGAGACTAAATGATGTGACTAAAGTTAAGGAATAGAAAATTAAGAGAAACAATTATGAATTGTGTGTTTTTCTTTCAAGCGTACTTTTTCATTACCATATCATGTTTTCTACCACTTTAGTTTTTTGTTGGGTTTCTATTGTGAATATTGTGTTACATGGGTGATCAGAGCAGCACAGGAAAAGATGCTGGTAGTAAATATCAACTAAATTAATAATTTGTATATTTTAAAATTTGTTTTGTGTAAAGTGTAAAACATATCAGAACCTTTAATATCCTTGCAATCTAATTGAACAGCTTAATGGTAGGCAATTTATACTCAAATTATATAATTTCACATGGTTCTGTTTCTTAGACTTTTACTTTATCACCTGTTAACTCCTAAAATCTATAATTAAATTGAATGAGTTTCTAATAAAAAATGTAGGTTAGTATATACCTGTGCTGATTTTGATCTTCTGTCCTTCACAAGGAAACCTTTTGCAATGTTTGGAGATTTTTTTTTTGGAGGAAGGGGATATTTTTGATTATCATAACTTAGGGAAAATGCTACTGATACCTAGTAGGTCTAAATGGTCATGCTTCATCTCTAAATTGTCACACTTCTGGCTGGGCATGGTGGTTCATGCCTATAATCCTAGCACTTTGAGAGGCCAAGGTTGGTGGATCACCTGAGCTCATGAGTTCAAGACCAGTCTGAGCTAGAGCTAGACTGCCATATTAAAAAAAAAATTTTTGCATTTCATCTGTCTATGATATAAAACACCTAATCAATTCAATTAGTTATGTTAAAAAGCTCAAATCCATTGCTTAATGTCAAGGTACATAATCTTTGGAAAATAAATTATTAAGAGGGCTAATGTTTCTGATATTAACTCAGTCATTGTTTTTATTTTTTATTTTACTGTTTTTATTTCTATGCATTATTTGTGGTTTCTTATCCATTTGAATATGTGATTTACAGATTACAATTTTAGATATTCAACTTTCAGAAGTAAAAAAGCTAGGGATCGAGGATAAATACCTTGCATACAGACAGAAAATAAACTACAGAACTAAGGGCGTGACAGAAAGTAAAGATTACGCTATTTTATGCAAGAGAGGTGCATACAGGCTTGCCTATTAAGGAAGTACTCAAAAGAGAAAAGTAGATATTGGTCAGGAAGAGACAAGCCTGAATTGCAACACAAACACAGAAAGAGAACACAGTTAAGGAGCAAAGTAATGGTCAGATTTCTGAACTAATCCAAAGGCCAATCCAAATTTTTGCATTTTCAATAAGGTAAATTGCTTTTGTTTGGATACCTCTGAGTATTTTTCACAAATTACAATACCTCTGTTATGCTGATATCCAAGTTAATTTCCTATGCTGATAGATGTGTAACACACGTGTGAGTACACAACTATTAATTACAGAGCGTCTAAAAGTATGCCTATTAGTCAGGCAGACATGAATTTGAATTCTAGCTATGCTACATGGAGAAAATCTTAATCCTCTAAGCCTGTGCTTCCTCATAGGGTAAATGAAATAAGGTTATGCAGACATGTAAAACATTTAATATAGCATATGGCATGCACTTGACAATAAATGTTAGCTGATTTGACATCATAAAAGGCAATTATTAATTCATTCTTTGTTCTAATTAATACATACCTTTTCTGATTGACTACAGAATGTCAATGCTTCTAGTAATCTTCAGGTTTTTTTCTCTTGAAATTCCTCCAACTTGCTGACATTCATTAGTGTCCAGATATGTACAAGTATTTTTGTCTAAATCTATATATGCTGAGAGAGGCTATAATTTCCTAATTTTTATGTGACATTTGAGTATAAACAATCTCTAATTTCATGTTTCTCTTCCAAATATATTCTTCATTTTTTTTAACCAAATTACTTTTCAGATCACATCCAATTTCCTGTCTTTAAAAGGTCTCATTTAACCTTACAACTTGCTACCTTGCTTGTTATGTTATTTCTTTCCACAGGCCTCTGCTCTTTATTTCTACATAATATATTACTTTTTATTGCTTCATGTCTATGTACCTACCTAATCCCCTCTTTCTGAATTATTTCCCTCTTACATTTGTGCTTACAGCACCTCCTAATTATCTGCACATTTCACAGTCATTTCACATCCAAATCATTAATAAAGATTTTTATAAAAACATTATTTCCCTAATTAACCATAGTATCCAAATGGCATCATAGTAACCAAATGGCATTTTACTCCAGTTTTGGGTCTTAAATTCTCTAATTATTCTGTGATTATAGTTCCTGGATTTGTTTTAAATACACGTAATAGTGAGTCTTTATTATGGGAATTCCAGTTTGCTTTTCAAGAAAGTTTTATGAGGTACTATTTTATTCTTCACCAACAATGAACTGCATTTATTGAATCAGCTGCAGGGATATGAAACCTACCACTACCGACAATTTGTTATAGCTTCTCATTACTCCAAGGGTTAGGAGTTACAAATGAAGAACATAGATATTCAACTATGACAGTATTAGCAAAATAGTTGCATAAGGAATAATCTGGCATCATAATTAATGAAAACTTTTCTTATCTGTAATGGCAACCTATGTGGTCTAAACCAGGGGAATGTGACTGTCCTGAAACTTTAGACTCTGAAGCATAAGACACCAATATTTGAAAGAATCTGAATGTAGTTTATTTACCAAAGTCATGGATTTTAGAGTCTTGAGCTTTTATGAAAAATAAACAAACAAAAAGTTTTATCTCTGAAGTACTGAACCTTTATATATAGCATTAGATTCTCCATTTCACAGAAGAAACACAAAATTTTGGCTTACTGACATAAGAATCAGCAAAGATTAATGTTTCACACTCCTATTTATAGGCTTATCTCTCTTAGCTATATCCAGTGTTAAATTCCAAGTGGAATTGTCTAATCGTTTTTAAAATGGATGTGATCAATGCCCCTAACATTAAACTGAAGGACTAGTAAATTAGCAGTTGATGAAAAAGTAAAACTTAATCAGTATCTAATCTGGATTTATTCAAAATATATATGCACGTGAACTAAAAAAATAGTAAAACAGTGATTTTTTTCATCATCTCTCTTTATAAAAACCAATACAGCAATGGCAATGATAAAAGGAAGACATTTTGTTAATAATGTTTTAAGGATAAGGTAACTTGTTTTTCACTTGCTTCACTACTTAAAGAATATTAAAACTATTCAGCAAATAAAGTAGAAAAAGCCTTTTGAAGATGATGACATAGTAAAACAGAACAATTTTTCTAAAGTTAAACAAAAATCTGTAATAAAAGAAACAATTTTATAGAATTTTTTTAAAAAATTTACATAGCAATTTTAGACTCCAGGATCTAGCCTCGGTTCTCCTACTATCTTGGAAAATCAAGGTGTAAAGGTTTCTAAGTTAAGCACAATACATGATATTTAAATATAGCATTGAATTAAGGCCTTTTAAAAACAGAAACAATTATTGAATACTAATACTGGCTAGGAAGTATTTGGGGTGTGTCATATCATTTTTAATTCTTGTAAAGTTTATGAATTAAGTACTATCATTATTATCCCCATTTTAACAGATGAAAAAGTGAAGTACAAAGAGATTTATATGACTTGCCCAATGTCAAATAACTGATATAAAAGCCAAAACTGTAATCCAAGAGGCCTAGCATTAAAGTGTAGGTTCCTAACTACTACACTTGCCTTAGGACTATTTGTATTGTTTGGGGCAAATTACTTAACTAGCTTTTATTATTCTTTTTTTTTTTTAATAGAAGAAGAGAACTTATCTGCATTAGATGCTCTCTGAAGTCACTTCTCTGCCATGGAACAGAGAAGTTTATTATCTGGTCCAAGTTGTCTAACTGACATTTTATGTAGCCCTTAGCTAAGTCACTTAACTTCTCTTGAACTCAAGTTCCTCCTCTTTAAATTGAGGTGACTTGTCAGTGTCTTCTTTTCAACGATGTTTTGTTATTCTTCATTTGAGAGAACTGATCAACTTTACCTGATAGTTGGCTATGTATTATGCCTCTTCGCCATTTTAAAATATTAAATCTCTAATGAGGATGCTTAGGTTTGGATAAAAATAAGAGGGGAAAAGAGGCATATATATTTACATTTTATTAGTTATTAGGAATTCAGCACAAAAAATGGTGTGAAACTTAGGGTCTGATATGATTTTGCTGCTCTTTTCCACTGTTATAGGACATATACAAGTTGTTTGCATAATTTTATTTCTCTTCTTTTTTGGTTTATTTGTCCTTTTGTTATTTTTATGTGACTTAAGTAAAGACCTGTATTTCATGTTTAATACTTTGTAGTTAAATAGAAACTCTGAGGAAGATATATATTTGAAATGAAATTATTGCATAAATTTCAATCTACCTTTGGGAAAATGGTATCTATCCCTTGTTGATGTCAATTCAAAGTTCTTCCCTCTTTCCTTTTCTCTAATTAATTATGATTCTTGTTCACCAAGTATGCTTAGTAATCTTGAAAAATTATAAGTATAGTATAGTACTTATAGTAAGTAAAAAATTGACATATAAATTACATTAATATCATAAAACAATGACCACCAATTAGTAAATCTAAAACTTCTGTCTCTGAAAGTGGTGATTATCTGTATCAAAATGAAAATAAATTCTTAACCTACAAATATATCTGGCTTAGCATAATTTTGTCTGACTTAAATTACAGGTAGAACAGTTTGGGGCATAAGATCAATCAGCTTCATGAAACTTTACCTATAGAGACTATTTACCCTCATTTTAATTCCTACTTAGGTAACTAAAGACAATTTTATTGTAGAAAACTTATGAGTATTTCATTTTTGCATACCAAATTATAGAACATAAATATCAAACTATGTAAATAATACCTTTCATTTGTAATGTGTTAGACACTCCAACAATTTATTCCTAATTTTATTTCTTTGGCTTCCTAAAAGGCTTTCCTGATAACCACAGGGTCTATAGGTAGCTTTTCTTTCAAAACTCTTTGATACTGTCAGTACTTGTATAGGCCACATATTATTCTACCCCCATTATTCTATTTTCTATGAACTTTAAAATCACATAAGTCTTTGGAATAGATATCTCTGCTTCTGTTAGTTCTGTCATCTGGAGGAGATGACTGAAATTATCTATACTCAAGTGATTCACCTTAAAAATAGGGATAATGACATCTTATGCAACAAGATACGTAAATTTACTGGAAAACTAATGAAGTTTACCCTTAAAGCTTGTTCCTGATACTTGATTTTGTAACTATAATTTTGTATAGTTTTTCTCAAATATGGCACCCAAAATTGTATAAACTTCAAGCACGACAAAACTTAGAAAAATACAAATATGTAGGCCCAATTTGTTTAAAAACAAGAACAGGTAGTTTACTAAAAATGGCACTGGTACTTCCTGGTCTGATTTCAATGTAATGTTATGATGTTGGAAAATTTTTGTTTGGATGGTCAATTGGAAAGTAGCATTTAGTGAAAACAGTATATAAGTTTTATTCCAAAGTTAATGCTGGCAGCATACCTCAGTCCCTGAATATGAAAGACAAAGTGTATCTTCTGGTAAGTATCCTTAAAAAATAACTACTTTTCCTTCTGGGGTTGGGATTGGATTGCTCTTCATTTTCTAGTTCCTTAAGAGCATTCATTAGGTCATTTTCATTCTTTCTGACTTTTTAGTATTTAATGAGATTAATTTCCCTTTTAGACTACTTTTGCAGTATCTCTCAGGTTTTGATAACTTACGGTCACGTTGTCATTTTGTTCAAGGAATCAAGTGATTCCCTTCTTTAGCTCCTACTTGACCTAGCAATACATTGTTTAGTTTCCATAACATTCTGTGGGGATGAGTGTTTCTGTTGGAATTGATTTCTACTTTAATCCATTATGGTCTGTAAAGATACTTGATATAATTTCAAATTTTAAAAATTTGTTGTGGCTTCTTTTGTGACCTTGGGTGTAATCAGTCTTGGAAAATTATCCATGAGCAGATGATAAGAATGTATATTCAGTGGGGGTGAAATGTTCTATAGCTGTCTGTTGTGCCCAGGTGTTCTAATGTAAAGTACAGAGTTTCTTTTTTTAGATCTGTTAGTTCTGTCAGTGAGGTATTGAAGTCTCTAACTATTATAGTGTTGTTAGTTATTTTGTTTAGCTCAAGTACAATTTATTTTATAAATTTGGGAGTGCCTGAGTTGGGTACATAAATACTTAGGATTGATATGTCTTCTTGTTGAATTTTTTGCTTCATCAATATAAAACGTTCATCATTGTCTATCTTTACTTTTGTCACTTTAAACTTAATGGTATCTGCTATGAATAATGCAACTCTGGCTTTCTTTTGGTTTCCACTAGCATGAAATACTGTTTTCCAGTACTTCACTCTGAGTTTTGACTTGTCCTTAGGGGTTAGATGTGTTTCCTAAGGACAGAAGATACTTGGCTTGAATTTTTTTTATCTAGTCATCAAGCTTATGTCTATTTAGTGGGGAGTTTAAGCCATTCACATTAATTGAAAGCAGTGATAAGCAGGGTATATTTTTGTTGTCCTGTGTGAGGAATTCTGTGGCTTTGTTTTATTAATTGGAGCATTATGGTAGCTAGGCTTTGTCCTTAAGTTACTCCGTACTTTTCTTTACAGGGAGATAATTGCATTGGTTTTTGCTGAGAAATCAGCTGTTGATCTAATTGATTAACCCTTATAGGTCAGATAGTGTTTATGCATGGAAGCTTATAGAATTTTTTTTATTTTAACTTTGATGAGGCTCATGACAGTGTATCTAGGAGATGCTTTGTTTAAATTGAGTCATCCTGTAAAAAACAAAATCATATCAGAATTAGATGAAATCAAAGCCAAAGTAATCAGAAGATTAACAGATTAATAGAACAAAACTTGCCTCTTTGAAGAGATAAAAAAATTAATAAACACTTGGCCAGATTAACTAGAAATGGAAAAATAAGCTCAATCAGATATGAAAAAGGGGAAATAACAGATACCACAAAAATACAAAATATTGTCACTGAATACTACAAAAATCTCTATGCCCAGAAATTTGAAAGTGTGAAGGAAATGGATTAATTCCTAGAATCACACTGTGCTATAGACTTAACCAAGGGCTGGGTTTGAACCTGCCACCTCCGGCATATGGGGTTGGCGCCTTTGAGCCATAGGCACCACCCAAGAAATGGAACTCTTAATCAGGCCAATAACAAGTACCAAAATTCCAGCCCAATTCATAATTGCCAGGTCATGGAAGAAGCCCAAGTGCCCATTGATCCATGAATGGATCAACAAACTGTGGTATATGTACACCATGGAATACTCCTCTAAAGTTCTTCATTTAAAATGGCATAGTGAGGTGGCACCTATGGCTCAACAAGTAGGGTGCCAGCCCCATATACCGGGAGTGGCAGGTTCGAACCCGGCCCCAGCCAAAACTGAAAAAATTTTGAAAAATAATAAATAAATAAAATGGCATAGTGTTTGCATAAAACCTACTCATATTCTCTCTTATACTTTAAATCATCTCTACATCACTTATAAGATCTAAGCCCACACGTTACTTTGCTCATGTGAACTCATAGTAATTGGCATGAAAAATTCAACATTTTTTTCCGACTTTGTGGAATTTTTTTTCTAAATATTTTCAGTCCATGGATGGGTTGAATCCACAGTGAGGATGTGGGGCTCACACACAAGGAGGGCCAACTGTATATAGAAATATATATATATATAGCTGTATAGGTAAAAATTATATATAAATATTATATACAGTCTCAGCATCAAATATAATAGGCTATAAGGGAAAGGGATTATTAGAGATTAGGATGAATATTATATAATGAAATACAAATAATCCAACAGAAGGTAGCCCTGATCTTGAGTATAACAGAACCTTAAAATATTTAAAGAAAATGTTTTACAGAAATACCGTGAAAAATTTATAAATTCACAAGCCGTTTTCAAAAAGTAAAAAACTGATAAGAATCTAGATTTGAACAAGTTGCACAAAGAACACAGAAATTGGCACCAAAAAAAGAGAATACACATTATTTTGTGAATCACATATAGTACATATAAAAAGTAACTATAGGCTCGGATCTCATAGCACAGTGGTTACAGCGCTGGCCACAGGTACCGAGGCTGGTCGGTTTGAAATTGGCCCAGGCCAGCTAAACAACAATGACAATGGCAACAAAAAAATAGCTGGGTGTTCTGGCAGGCGCCTGTAGTCCCAGCTACCTGGAAGGGTGAGGCAAGAGAATTGCATAAGTCCAAGAGTTTGAGGTTGCTGTGAGCTGTGATGCCACAGCACTCTACCGAAGGCTACATAGTGAGAGACTCTGTCACAAAAAAAAAAAAAAAGTAACCACACAGGGACACTGGCAATCTCATACATTGCTGATGAGAATAGGAAACAAAACCATCTCAACGGAAGGGGATCTGATAATATCTCAGGGCATTTGTGCTTTGACTCAGAAATTTCACTTCTAAGAATTTACCCCCAAAGAACGCATTCAAAAATATGAAACCATATAATGCACAAGGCAATTTATCCTAGTTTTATTTGTAATGGCAAAAGACTATAAGATAAACAAAAGTACATGAAGGGGGACCCGTTGAACAAACGGCATGCCATGATCATGCCACTATAAAAAGAAGTGAGAAATCTCTGATCTTGTGGGTCTCAGCTAATATGGGCTGATACCCACAATATGTACTTTTTGCTTTTGTTTTCCAGGATGTATTTTAAGTGGAAAAAGCAAAGTAGAGAAAATAGTATCTGTGCAATGCTACTATTTATCTAAGAGGCCAAATATTTACATATCCATATCCATATCTATCTACCTATCTTTAAATAGAAGAATAAAAGAAATTCTTTCTTTAAAAGGTTATCTATATAATCAAGATTCCAGCAGAACTTTAAAAAAAAATCTTAAAAAGGAAGTAAGAGGTTATCGAAAACCCAAGAATTCTTCACTTAGGGATATGCTCAAGAAAAAAAAAAACACACATATGTCCAACACAAAAATTTGTACATCGATGTTCACGGCAGCACTATTCAGAATAGCCCCCAAATGGAAACGACGTAAATATCCGTTAGCTGATGACTGGGTAAGCAAAGAAAAAGGAATAAAGAATCGATTCATGCTATAAAATGAACCTTGAAACATTTTTATGTAGAAGTCAGTCACAACAGATCACATACTGTTTTATTCCCATTTGTACGAAAGTTCCACAACAGGCAAATTCAGAGAGAAGAGAATAGATTAATGGTTGCCAGGGGCTGGGGAGATGGGCAAAAGGCAATGAAGGCTAATGGGTACGGGTAGGATATGAAGTTTCTTCTTAGGGAGATGAAGTATTCTGAAATTAGGTAGTGATGAGCTTACAAAGTTTTGTAAACGTAATTCAAAACCCCCCAAATGTACACTTTTAAAGGGTGTTGTGCTATGTTAATTACATCACAAAAAACCTTTTTCAACCATATCAATAAGAAGAGATGAAAAAGTAGAAAGAACAGGAATAGGGACTAGATTTCTCTGAATGTACCTGTTTTAATAGGTTTGATCAAGAATTATGTAAATAGGATAGCTATAAAATAAAAGCAAATTCTAAGGGTCTACTTTTGGCATGGAAATGTGAGGACCTCTGTGGACCTAACGCCACAGTGAAACTGGTGAAAATTATTTTTAAAAAAAATTTTAATTCTCTAGAAATTATCTTTAAAAGGTTATTCAGCAAATGAAGAAACATTTATTAAAGAAAAGTTACTAAAACTAGGTAGGAATAGTAAGAGTCTGTGGCATGACTCACAGACTATACTCAAGTGACCCCTCTCTACTCAAAGTGATGGGAACTCTACATAGCTAAGAATACAGGGCTCCCTGTGCCTCCGGCTCCCAACTGGAAGGCTATAACATCTTCCCAGGAGGAGCAAGATGTCTGCATTTCTCATGTTGCTCCCAACTACCTGTTACAGAAGCTAAGTCTGGGAAATATGGCCAAAAGGAGAGGGTTCCCTTCTTGTATCCCCAAACATAGGATAGAGTATCTACTGGGACTATTAGGTCCAATTCCCCTCACCCCAGCTCATTCCTGGTGCCATGCCAGGAAAGGCAACCTAAGAGTATCAAGAGAAGAGGCCGGGGTGCTTTTATGGCGTACGCCTGTAATCCTAGCACTCTGGGAGGCCAAGGAGGGTGGATTGCTTGAACTCAGGAGTTTTAGATCAGCCTGAGCAAAGGGAATTCCCATCTCTACTAAAATCAGAAAAACTACCCAGGGATTCTGGCAGGTGCCTGTAGTCCAGCCTGAGCAAGAACGAGATCCCCATCTCTAATAAAATAGAAAAAGAAACTGAGACAAGAGGATCGCTTGAGTCCAGGAGTTGGAGGTTGCTCTGAGCTATGATGCCACAGCACTCTACCCAGGGCAATGGCTTGAGACTCTGTCTCACAAAAAAAAAAAAAAAA
>CAUYQV010048130.1:0-24347 GCA_963574575.1 Galagoides demidoff
CCTCCCAAGTAGCTGGGACCATAGGTGCCCGCCACAACGCCCGGCCATTTTTTTTTTTGGTTGCAGCCATCATTGTTGTTTGGCGGGCCCGGGCTGGGGATTCAAACCCGCCACCTTAGTTGTACATGGCTGGCGCCTTAGCCGATTGAGCCACAGGCGCCGAGCCTGTGGTCATTTTTTTGAAAAGACAATGTGTCACTCACACATTATCAAATCATGATTTTATTTTTTAAATGACATTTACCACAATGTAAATAGCACTTATTTTAAAAAGAGTTTTAAAAGTTATTAATTAAAAGATATGTGCTACCTCTGGTAAATTAGGATTTAATTAGCTGGGGTGAAGCCTGGGCCTATAATTTTAATTTAAAATTTTAATTTTAAAGAGCTTTCCAGGAGAGTTCTAAGTGTAATGAAGATGGCAAATCATTTTGCTATCCTACAATTATTAATGCCTTAGTCATAGTTGCACCCTTAATATCTAGTGTCATTCATGCCTACTCCATGACAAGCAGTCAATGTATGTTCAACAAATGAATGAATAGAGTCCATGTATATTAACATTTCTACACTTAAAAATAAAACTAAATATTGCAGGTACAAGAAAAACTATCAAAAGGGGAAAATGTACAGGGTAAAATATTAAGTAAAAATGTGAATTAAAACATTCTATTTTCTATAAGTTTGTGAAGATAAAATAAATAAGACAAAAATTAGAAAGTAATTTATATAACTCAAAACCCTGATTTGATTTCAAGATGTGAGTAGGTGTTTTTGGCCTTGGGGATTTGCTATTTAATGTATCTGCAATGAAAATAAAATACTACAAGTCATAAAGAAGAAATAAAAAGTCTTTTTTATTTTAAGCTTTATAATTTAAATGTCTATATCCAAATAAATAGATTTTTTTCCCTTAAAATATTATCTACAAAAAAAGAGGGAATTGTGCCACAATTAAGTACTTCAAGAAAGAGGAAGACAAAGGATAGAGAAAATAAGATACAATAAAGGATAGAAATGAAAAAAAAAAAATCACCAGAAAGACAGTGAAAGGTAATCTCAGGATGCCACTTAGGACTCACGTATCAGTTGAAGACAGAGCAGTGTGACTCAACCTCACCTTAAAAAGGACAAAACAATTTAGCATTCTCTATTTTATTTTTTCACTTAGACTGAGGTTTTCAAAGTGGCACAAACTCTCTGGTAGCTAGATAGTTTGCAAAGTTACATGAGTTTCCCTCCAATAAACACAGTAAGAATATATTAACTTTCGACGTTTCTAGTAGTCTAAGGGAGGACAGAGAAAGTGGCAAATGGGGGAGAACAGAACCAATAAGAGTTTCTCCATAAATACCTGTCAAAATCAAAGAGTAATGTCTGTATGTTCTAAGATCATCTTATGTGGTCTCTGAAAACACCACAAACCACTTGCTTCTTTTGGAAAAATGGTCTTTTTTTGGTTTTCAAAATATTCTCCCTACCCATCCTGACCCCATCCAGTTTTCCTCTAGCTTTGGAAGTAGCTCAGCTTCGGTTATAGTCTAACTGCTTGACTGCTCACTTTTAGAAATTTTGGTTGCTTCTAATTTTTAATTAACATAATTAACATGATACATAAAAAACTGTGATAAGCAACCTTAGAAATAAATCTTTCCCATATTCATGACTATTTATATAGAATAAATCCTAGAAATGTAATTATTATATCAAATTATGCAAAACTTTTGTGTCCTCTAGAAAATCATATTTCTAACACAACAATTACATTTCTAGGATTTCAAATCCTAGAAATGTAATTATTGTGTCAAATTATGCAAAACTTTTATGTTCTCTAGAAAATCATATTTCCAACCATTTAAAATTCTGTTATTTGACAGATGAAAAGTAGTTGTTTTTTTTTTTCTTGGAGTACTTGTGATATGAACTGTCTTCCAGATTTATTGGACATTTATATTTGTATTTCTTCTGTGAATCATCCTGTTCATAGAATTTGCATTTTTTATTTTTGTTCTCATTTTTAAAAGCTTTACATATATTGAGATTATTATCCTCTCTGTTTCATATGTGCAGCAGACAGAATTGAAGATGGCTCGTGACCTTTGCCTCTGGTGGCAGTTCTATGATTTTGTTATGTTACTATAACAAAGGGAATCGCAAAAGAGAATTTGTAGCTGTAATTAAAGTTACTAATCAGTCGTCCCTAAGATAGGGAGATTATCTGGGTAAGCTTTATCTTACTGCATGAGCCCTTTAGAGTGTTTTCTCTGGCTGGTGGCAGAAGAATAAGTGGAAGCGATACCAAGCACAGGAAGGACATAGATGAGTGCTGCTGGCTTTGAAGATGGAGGGGCCATGTACAAGGACCGAAGAGCAGTCTCTATGACATAAGAATGATCTCTAGCTGACAATCAGCCAGGAAACAAGAGACCTTGCACTTAACAAGCTTGAGAAACTAAATTCTGCCATTAACTGAATGAATTTGGAAGCTGATTCTTCCCCAGAGCTGCCAGATAAGAGGCCCAGCCTAGTCAACAGCTTGATTTTGACCTTGTTTGATTCTAAGCAGCAAGCTCCAATGAACTCATTCAAACCACTAAATAATAAACAGGTGTTATTTTAAGCAACAAAGTTTGTGATGATTTGTTATGCAGCAAAAAATAAAAATATGTTAAAAATTTTCTTATGTTTATTCTTTTATAGACAAATATAATTTTATAAGTTAAGGGATCTCATTATATATACATTTTCATACTCACAAGATTATATATAATCATTTATATTTCTGATGACAAATTTAAAGCTTCACAGTTTTACACTAAAAATAATTTTATTTTCCCACAAAATGAAATTATTTATAAGTATGAGATTTAAGGCTATTAAAATGAAATATTTAGTTTTCTTAGGAAAAAATTTGATCTTACTCAAATAATTAATGAAGAAAATTCAAATATAACAAATATAACAGAAAAAGTGGAGGAAACATAATAATTTAATATTGAAATGTCAGTTTTAGATTTATTAAAGTACTTACTTTGTCATTAAGCCTAGAGAAGTCAGTGTATCTTCTGAAAACTACCCAGCTTTCTTCTGGGGTTTTCTTTACTAGTATTTTATATACCTATGCAGAGAGATAGAAAGAGAGAGATGGAGGGGGGGAAATATACATATATATACATACATATACACACATACATATGAAGATATTAAAAAATTAATATCAAATATTTTTAAAACTTTTACTTATAACCCAAACTATAAAATTATGTAAAAAATGTCAGAAATCAGATAGATCATTAAAAGTATGAATAACCAATGCTGGCAATAAAATCAATATTTTTTTCTTAAGAAATGTAACAAATATGAGACAAAATGACTTTTCTGTGAATACCACTAATAATAAATTCATCAGCTTCCAAAGTATGTTTTATATCAATATATTCTAAAATTGACAAAATAATTATGCTTGAAGAAGCCTTAAAAAATGGTCACTTTTATTCTATACAAAGTTAGTTTACATTTCCATAATTATGTACAATTATCTAAGCTATTGAAAAGAAAAACTTGGCTGAAGCAAGTCAACATATTTTAAAAAGCACCTACGAAAAAAGTAGATTCTGTTTATAAGTATAATTTTAGAATTTATTATAAAGTAGTGTTATTTATGACAAAAATCTCAAAGAAATATTTAGTACCTTTTGGTACAATATTTTGGGACACTATTCAAAATATAATACGTAGTACATATAAGGTATTCAATAAATATCTCCTGAATGAGTAAAATTCTCTTAGAAAGAGTTAACTTTTCTTGAAGTTCGCTGTGCAACATTTTCAGCTGCAGCCACAGAGCTGTTTTCGCCACATGTGAACACTCAAAATGTGACTAGTCCAAATTACGGAGTACTCTGACACATGGGATTTCAAAGACTGAAAAAGATGTAAATGGCTTCTCTTTAAAGAGTTTAATATTGATTCCAGGGTGAAATGATAATAATTTGGATATATTAGGTTGAATTAAAATATATGATTAAAAATAACTTCAACTGTTTCTTTTAGTTTTTTTTTAAATCTGACTTCTAGAAAAATTAAGATTATAAATGTGATTCACATTTGTAGGTCACATTGGGCAGTGCTGCTCTAAAGGCAACTCACTATTTAGGGACTGTAGTTCATCCTTACCATTTGATTGTTATAACATATAGACTCCTCTTCAGTTCTTTAAGGGGGAGAATCAGCAAGACTTATGGATAAATCCTTCAGGTTTGAATTAAAAAGCAAGTAATCTATCTTTGTGACATATGAGGATGGGAAACAAGGTAACTGGATTCCCTTTAAAGCCTGCAGAAAGCCCTGATCTAAGAAAGTTGCAATGGAAATACAAAAGAAACACTCTTTTTAGGAGTCATTCATTAAAACAAAAGAGAGAAATTGACTTCTGAATGTTAATGACTCCTGTATTTTGATAAAAGTCCACTTCATATAATAATTAGATTTACCTAAAAATAATCCAGATTGACTTTATTTTCCTGTTTTAGAAAATGGACTCCCCTTTCTAACTAAGCTATTCTCCAGAGATCCCTGAACATCCTTGTTTCTCTAGGAAAGATAAGTACAGACTTTTGTGTTTTATCTTTTCTAGAGAGCCGCTTTCTACCTTTCAATTTGTTTAAGTAGTGCTTTCAACGAAAACTTCACGTACAGTACTGAGCATTCCCTTCTCTATGTTCTAATGGCAGCTGTTTATAATTTTTACGTGAAACTTAGTATCTACTACTTTGTACTATTTTTTTATGTAGTACTTATTTTCTTAATTATAAAATATTATACATACAGAATAGTGCACAAATCAGAAGTATACAAGTTGACAAATTTACACAATGTGAACACACCCAGGTAACTGAGTGTACCATGAGCAAGAAACAAAATATTACCAACAAAAGAAACCCATCTCAGGCGCTGCCTGTGGCTCAAAAGAGTAGGGCGCCGGCCCTATATGCCAGAGGTGGCAGGTTCAAACCCAGACCTGGCCAAAAACTGCAAAAAAGAAAAAAAGAAACCCATCTCATGCCTCCTCCCCAATCCTACTCAACACCCATCCTAGTCACTTTTTGTTTTTAAACACTTACTTCAAAAATGTGATATTTTATATACCACCAGATCAACAGTCTTAATGCTTTCTGGTCAGTCATAAGCTACTTTCTCCTAAGTTATAAAATCAGGTCAAAGGACTACATTTAGGAAAAATCATTTTAAAAACTCAGACTTCACATCTTTTGTATTAACCTGGATTGAAGTGGAACACATTCTTCTTTAGTATTGCATCACAAGAGTGGAGAAGCAAGAATCCAATGTACTTAATTTTAATATGAAGGTAGTAGATGACCTAATACATGGTGGGTGGTAGATGGGGGAGGGCATGGTATATGGCAAACGTCTCGGGAGCAGGATACAATTATAAAAGGGACTTTATCTAAAAAATGAAACCAGTGTGACTTAATTCTTTGTACCCTCAATGAATCCCAAACAGAAAAGAAAAAGAAGACATCCAGAGTTCTAGGAATTTTAGTTAAAGGTTTCACAGCCCAACTCAGTAGGGGAGTATTTATATTAACTTCATATCCTTTGAATGGTATTCCATGAAAAGATTTGTCTTAAGATATTTTCAAGGATTCCTATCTTAACATACTTTAGCATGGGTGACAGAATGTCTAAAACAACAACAAAACCCACAACTTTTCAAGGATTCCTACCTTATATAGAGATAGAAACAGCACCAAATAAAAGTTCAGTCACACATACAAAGAAAAAAAAAAAAAACCTCAGACTTCCAAGTTTGTATCTTCAGTTCAGATCTCTCCCCTAAACTCCACATACATACACACTCTCTCTCTCTCTCTCATACATGACTCCTCTAGTTCAATGTCTAATAGACACTTCAAATCTAGCATGTTCAAAAATAAATCCTGACTTTCCTCTCAAAACCTGCCATCCAATTAAATGGTGACCACATTTTTCTTGACCCTGAGGTCATCTTTGACTTCTTTTTCTTGCACACATTACTTCAAAATCATTAGGGAATATTTTTTGGCTCTACCTTCAAAATAGATCCAGAATCTGATTACTTCTCAGGGCTTCCTCCACTACCTTAGTTCACAGTCACCATCATGTCTCCCTTAGACATTCCAAGAGCCCACTACCTGCTTCTTGCTTCTACTCTGTGCTCCCAATCTAGTTTTAACTCATCAGCCAGAATGTACTTTTTAAACATTAAGTCAGATTATATGACTCTTCATTCAGAAACTGTTTTAGGCTGAATAGTGGCTCACACCCATAATCCCACTACTTTTGGAGGTTGAAGCAGGAAGACTGTTGGAGCCCAGGAGTTCAAGGCCAGCTCGGGAACACAGTGAGAACTAGTTCTACAACAAATTCTCTAAAAAAATTAGCTGGGTGTGGTAGCATGCTAATTGGTGGCAGGACTGCTGAGGCTGAGGCAGGAGATCATTTGCTGGAGGCCACAGAGAGCTATGATCTTGCCACCATACTTTAGCACAGGTGACAGAATGAGACCCTGTCTCTAAAACAACAACAAACCCCACAACTTTTCAAGGATTCCTATCATACAGAGTAAATCCAAAGTCCTTACAATAGCCTCACACCATAATCTGTGTACCACATGCCCTGTCCTTATCTGTTATTTCATTTCCAACTTCTCTCCACATTGCTTAGTATGCAGTCAGCTACGAGGGTATTCGTAATTGACCCATCTGTGTGAAAAGTTCTTTTCTCAGATAGTTTCATGGCTCATTCTTTGTTAGTACTAAAATCTTTTCTGTGAGGCCATAACTGACAACACTATTTAAATCCCAACCCCAGTTTCAGGGATACTCTCTCTCCCTCCCTCTTTTATCCTTATATAGTATTTATCACTATGTGACACACCATTTACTTACCTATCATTCATTCACACTGTTGTGCCACTATAAACCAGAACAGTACCTGATGCATAACAGGTAATCAGAAAATGCCGATTTACTGAATATGAAAAATTTCATATCTGTCAATTACTTCTCCCTTTACAACGTCTCAAAAGACTTTATATTTTTATACCACTACTTTAAATTTGGCTACATACATGCATTTTTGCATCTATCACCTGTCTTAAGTCTGATAGGGCTACTATAACAAAACATCATAAACCAGGTAGCTTATAAATAATAGAAATTTATTTCTCACAGTTCTAAAGGCTGAGAAGTCCAAGAACAAGTTGTCAGCAGATTGGGTGTCTAGTGAGGGTCAGCTTTGTGGTTTATAGATGACACATTATAGTTGTGTCCTCACATGCATAATATTGGCAAAGGAGCTCTTTGGAGTTACTTTTATAAGACCAATAGTCCTATTCATGAGGATTCTGCCCCTAGGTCCTAATCATCTCACAATGGCCCCATCCCGTAATACCATCACCTTTAAGGTTAGGTTTCAACAAATGAATTTTGTGGGAACACACATTCAGACCACCGTGTCAACTCAATGCACGCTCATTCCTTCATCTGGAAATGGGACATTAGTTTATTATAATATCTAAAACTGATCTCAAAAGACAGTTCCACACAGATTTCCCATATCGCCAGACTTATGATAACTTAATTTGAAAGAAAGTTTCTTCATAAATTATCTCAGCAATTTTTTTCACAAGGGCCTCCCGTGCTATCATAAATTTATAGAATGAAATACTGCAGTAAACTTAAAAACTTTACTCCAAGAAAATCCAAAAGAACAAACTCTTTGAAATAATAAGTGACTTAGCAAGGTTGCTCGATACATAAACCACATAGGTCGACATACATAAATCTACAAGATCAAAGTACATACATTAGCAACAAACAAAAAATAAAAAAGGTATCTCTTACAAGAGTATTGAATATCCACATCAGAAATGAATCTAACCAAAAGATGTAAGGTCTCTGCACTGAAAACAACAAAAAATTACTGGAAGAAATTGAAGAATTACGTCAATGAATTAAGTTCATAGATTCGAGGAGTATTATAAAGATGTCAGTTCTCCCTAGATTAATCTATAGGTTTAACAAGATCTCAGTGCAAATGGCCCAAAATAGCCAACGCAATCCTGAAGAACAACAAAACAGGAGTACTTAACTACAAGGTTACTATTGAAACCTATTACAAAAATTGACTAATTAAGATAGTGTGAATTTAGCAAAGGATGAAAAAAATAACACACAGAAGGGGATATAGACAAGAAGGCAAATACAGAGAAAGAGTGGTCTTTTAAATAAAAGCCTGATAATTAATCCAATGTGGAAAAAAAACAATGGCTTCATCCTTACCTCACATCATGGTCAAAAATCAATTCAGATGCTTTAAAAATTTAAACGTGAAAGGCCTAACAATAAAGCTTTAAGAAGAAAACACAGAACAAAATGTTTGTAACCTTGAAGTTGGCAAAGATTTCAAAAACTGCTGGCCACAGAAGAAAAAATAAATTGGACTATATTAAAATTAAGAACTTTTGTTTATTAAGTGCATTATTAAGGAGGGGAAAAGGCAAACCACAGAGCAAAAAGACAGTCACAAAACACATTAGCTGAAAAGGACTTCTGTCCTGAATGCTCAGAAAACTACGAATCAAAATGAAGAAGACTTCTCAAAGAAAAATGAACAAAAACCTTCAACAGACATTTCACAAGAGAATATCCAAGTGACCAAAAAGCTTTTCATATTAATTTGTCTTTAAGAAAATTAAATTAAAACCACAATGTGATATATTACTTTATTATACTCACTAGAATAGCTAAAATGAAAAAAGTGTTAAAACACCACATATTGGAAAGGTAAGGAGCAAATGGACTCTCATATGATGCTTCTAGGAAAATAAAAGGGCAACCACTCTGGAACACTGTTCAGTATCTTCTTCTCAAGCTAGACATATGACCTAGCAAGTGTTTACCACGTGAAAAATACTAAAATGTTGAAAGCAGTACTATTTGTAAGAACCCTCAGATGGAAATTATCCAAATGCCTTTTAAAAGAATAAATTCTTGTATATTCACATAAAGGAGGATTATTATAGTGATAAAATGAGCTGCCTACAATTCATGCAAGATTAAGAATGAATCTTACAAAACATAATGCTGAAGAAAAGAAGCCAGAT
This sequence comes from Galagoides demidoff, assembly GCA_963574575.1. Lineage (NCBI taxonomy): Eukaryota > Metazoa > Chordata > Mammalia > Primates > Galagidae > Galagoides > Galagoides demidoff. Next base: position 9,170 of record CAUYQV010048130.1, read on the forward strand.
CAAAAGGGCATATACTCCATAATTTCATTTATGTAAAGTTCTAAAATTGACAAAATTAATCTAGGTTGTAAGAAAAGTGTTGTGTGAGTGGGTCTCGACTGATGGAGAGGACAGGACGCTTTTAGGATATTAGTAATGCTCTGTTTCTTGATCTATGTGCTAGTTACATAGGTGTCTGATTTGTGAAAATTCATTAAGGTAAAAACCAAAGTTTACTACCAGCCTGACAGGATTTAGTGGTATTAAAACCATCAGAATTTTTATGTTCAAGACATTGTAAGTACAGGCTCACATTAATTTAACACTGGTTTAAGCACTCAAGTTAGCTTATCTTCACTGTCTATTACTATATAGTAGAAGTCCATACTTACAGTAAATTTAGCTCTTTCTTCCATCACCTCATACCCCAGTATAGTAGGTGTAGATGGTCTATCTTCCCAATTCACTCTTTCAGGATTTTGTTCCTCGGTTTCCCTTGGTCTAGTAGAATACTCAATGGAAGAATCTGCACCTGTAAATTTAGTCCTAATGAGGGGACTGCTACAGACAGATGAAGTACCATCCATTTGATCAGGAACACTTGTCTGTTTAAAATTACCCATATTTGAGTCCTCTAACTGGCCTTTGGAAGAGTCTGAGGTTGATGAGATACTGCCAAAAGAAGAACTTCTTTGATTTCTGTTGGTTGTATAACTGGAAGCAGAGTTTCCTATGGGCATAGGAACTGGGACATAAGGAGTTGCCATCTTCTTTTGGCCTTTGCAACAAACCTGCACGCTGTTGAGTCCAAATACTTAGAGAACAACTGATACCCAATCCATTGTTTTCTTCTTAGGAATTCACTATCTAAAATGAGAAGGACATATTAAAGATTAGTTTTTAAATTTGGAGTTGGATCCAAAAGAAAACAAAATATTCTTTTTAATTTTATGGCATTCTATTATTTTATTTGACATAAAAATACACTCAACCCCTTTCCTTTAATCCCCATTATCTCTATGACTTCCATTTGCAAGATAAAAACAGCAATCCTTTTTGCACCTTTTCTTGACCCTCCTGTGAAGGATTTTTCTAATTTTCATTTTAACTTGGTTTTATCTATATAAAAGAGTTGGTAGGAAAAACAATGATGAAAACTGGAGCTTTATTCCATGCTTATCATCTGGAAGTACCATATATAGTACAGGAGGGAAGGAGAGAAAGGAGAAAAAGAAAGAGAGGAAAATTATTCTCATTATCTTTCGATTCAATTAGTGAAACTCTCAAGGCTTACACAGAGTAATAAGAGTAAACCCAAAGTTTAGATGCTACATAGGAACGATCAGTTTCCTAAGGCTCCTAAAGTAACATTTTAGAGAACCCAGGATCCTTATTTTGAAAATAAGCTTCATCAAGTAAGTGCAATAAAACTTAATGAACATTAAATTTATATCCAACTTTTAACAATTAAAAGTTAAACTGCTCTTCAGTTTCCAGCTCATCACCAATTCTGTTATGCCATAAACAGAGGGTCTTTAGCAAATCTTTATAACTCATACTCAATCTCTGTTACCAAAAGGACTAGTAGATCTTGTATCAGGATATCATAATACAAAGAAGAGATGGTTTAAACCCCCAAAATTGTGGTAACCAGACTAAAAAAAATGACAAGACTACACATAACAGGTCTGCCTGCTCAACTTCATCCACCAAACTCTCCTGGTGAGAAATGTAGGAAACCAGTCATCTGGACTTGGAAAGATGCTGAAATAAGATTTTTTAACTCAGCACGTGGCCCTGGGCAACCTTCCCACTATCAAAGATTCAAGAAACTTGAGCTGCTGATTCACTGCAGCTCGGTTCCGCCTGAAGGCCTTCCAAAGAAGTAAATAAGTCTGAAATCTCAACAGTAGCAAACCTGCTGTTTGCCACTACACTACCTGAGGCCTCCAGGCTGTGGGGCGGTCGCATGTTAATATGACCACTGACGTCCAGAAGTGAGAACTACTCAAACATTAAGAAAATGTGTTGTGTTCCTTAGGAGCTGTCTTAACTTTTGCCCTTGCGTAGAGATGCTCCCAGGACGATCATCTCAGTCTCTTCCTGGAAAACCTCAAGTAGGTGAGGTGGCCCGACACTAAGGAAGCTGGTGGGCTAGAGAAGTGGGCGGCCAAGGAAAGTGGACAATCCCAGCGGCAACTCTGGGAAGGTAAGGTCGGGGTCTGCGTGGACCAACGGTCTTTGGCACTTTGGGCGGTGAAGTCTACAGGTCCCGGGCTTCCTGGGGCCCCGAGACCTTACCGCCTCCGCTGCCAGGTGCGCGGCCAGTGCCTTCCAGACACACGGCGGAGGCGGTCGGGGCTCGCAGCTGGCCAGGGACGGGAGGAACTCCAGAGGCGTCCGTCTACCCACCCGCAGAGATCTATCCCCCTGCCAGCCACCGAGGGTGCAGGTGTCACCCGCGCGACAGCCCGGGACAGCGCTCGCCGCCCTGTCCCCGTCTCAGCCCGCTCTGCGATCCCGTCGAGAGTGCCTCCTGGTGACGGTGAAAACGACTCTACCCACCTGCAGCTTTTCGCCTCCCGCCACAGCACCGAGACGCTTCATGTGACCCTCTGCCCCGAAAGCAGTTACTCCCGCCCGTGCCGGGCCGCCGAGCCCGGGATCCCGGCGAGGAGGAAGGAGGGGCGGGGCCTGGGACGCCCTGCCGGAAGTGACGTCAGGCGGAGGGCGTCGGTCCCGGAGACGCGAACTGGACTGGTGCCGCCCGGCCCCGGCTTGCCTGGTAGAGAACTTAACTCTAATCCTGTGGCTGGGAACCAGAAGTTATCTGCGCTGTCTTTAATTTTTCAAAAGCGCTTTTGCGAAATGGAAGCTACAATACCTAGTTTACCTGACAGGTGACAAGAAAACTACAATTCCCAGGAGAAGCTACAGTGAACGTTGTTCTGGGTTCCTGCTTTTCATCATGGGACTTGTAGTTTGGTCTGATTCTGATACGTTATAGATTGTTTTCCAGAATTAGCAGTGCTTTAAAGGATGACAATGGATTAGAAGAGTAGGGAGATTCAACACCACACTGTAGCCGATTCGTCCTACATAATTTAGAAATTGTCATTGGCAGAGAATACCTGAAATTCTTCAGTGTTTTTTTTTTTTAATTTTTTTTTTTACTATTTGGGGAGCAATTTTAATCTCAAATGATTATTAGGCTTGTTAGACTTGCACATCTGAAGACTGATAGTTATAGGGAAAACCCTTCTTTGATAGTCAAATTCCAAGATTCATACCAGAACATAGCCTTGTTCATCATTACAATTGTGCAATTTGATTTAATAATCTTTCCATGATTACTAAGGCTTCAGAGCAGCCCTAAAACTGGGAAAAAGTGATAGTGGTAATTTCAAAATGAATATAGAAAGATAATTTGGTTTGTGGCTTTGATTTGAGACATGTTGCTCTTTCAGTATGAAGGAAATAGAAAAATAGAATCCTGCAGAAACAATGGACTAAAATATACGAAGTTTTCAGGATAGACTTGGCAGTCTTGGTCTTGAGGTGGCAATTGTACCCTTGAATTCTATGAAAAAAAAAGCAAAGATAAAAACGAGTTTTGGAATATGTCCCTCAATTGTGGGCAAGGAAGTAGGTAGCAAAAGAGGCCTATATGAGGAAAGCCTCCAGGAAACTAAGGAAAATTAAACTTTCAGTAAATAAGGGTATATAGATACTATAGTTAGAATAAAGATTTAGGTCAGGGTTTTCCAGCCCCCCCCTTTTTTTTAATCTCATGGCACATGAACTTATAGTTCACTAGGTACACTGAGGCACACTTAAATTATGTTGATCAAAACAAAAAGAGTAAAAAAAGAATATACTTGCTATACTTGAACTTTTTTGAAAATAATTTAATTAATGATCTTTAAAAATTTTTGCAGAACATCTAAGATCCTCTCATGGCACACTGGTTGAAAATCACTGATCCTTAAAATTGTGCAAGAAGAACTTCCTTCACAGATTACAGAGGGGAGCATAACACACATACTACAAGTTTTTATTATGTCTTAGAATATCTGAAATTTATAAAATGTCTTGGTTTTACTTTCAAGACATGAAGTAAATATCTTTAGTAATCACGAAAAAATTACCCTGTGGTTGGTCAAAGTGAAATTATTACATTATATTATCACAGACTGTATTTTATAGCTAGTCTTTATGTAATATTTTAGTTTGGTTCTTGGGTACCTTTATAAAATACCTACAATCAAATTATTTACATTTTAACTTGCAGAATAACAAAAGATTCCTCTCTTTCATTCATTTAATTTTATACAAAATACATACCCCTCGAAGGGCAAGGTATAATTTTGTACAGTAATCAAATAGATATTGGTAATGGGACAAGGGAGGAGGGAGGAAGTAAAAACCACAGTAGAAAAAGCATGTGCAGAGGGCTGGAGGCGGCTTCTTCAGTCCAAACATTTCCCCTTTTTGCAAATTGGTCTCTTATACAGGGCTGGACCCCTGGTGACCATGTTTGTATTAGGTCACTCTTCTAACAAAGGTTTTTTGTCATAGTTGATTACGTTGTACCCATGGAGGACATTTGACCCAAGTTGTGTCCAACAGATACTTCTTCATAGAAATTTAAATTTGGGGTGAGTTGAAAGATACAGTTTGGGAGTCTAGGAGCTAAACTAAAACTAAAGGTGACTAAAGATAGGAAGGCCCAGGAGGTTTCACTGCTAAGGTCCTTGGAATTGATCTGGTCCCTTCTCCTGATGGACTTTTCCCTGGACACCATGAGATAGCCTAGTGTTATTTTAATAGATTAGCTTTTTGATGAAATCTATCCAGAGGTGGTTCTTTCACTTAAAACCAAAGTACAATTAATGCAGCAAGTTGGAATGAGGTGAGCTAAAAATGAATAGTATATGCTGATAAAGTGCCCCCTATGTTTTGCAAATAGCTGTCAGCAAGTCATGATCTAAGATCTTAAAACAAACTTATGGTATTTCATAATCTGTTACCTGTTTTTAACATCAAAACAAATCTTTAATAATTTATAACTAAAGTAACGTAAAAATAACTCCTTCATTAATTATAGACAGTCCCTGCATAATGGATGAGGTATATTTCTGAGAACACCTTTGGGTCAAATTTGTTATGTATCTGAGATCCCTGGTGAACAGTACATATACTGTGATAATAGTAACAGTAACTATAGTGGCTCATGTGTGGTAATAATAATATAATGTGATATTGGAATAATAATGTTCATTTACTGTAATAATAAGTTATAGAAACTAGTGTGCTCTTTTAATTCAAACAAATAACACACAAACTCATACAAAAAGTTTAGACAGAAGATAGGAAGAATTTTCCAAAAAAGTATTAAAGGTTATCTCTCATCTAATGTTGCATTAATATCTTGCTCATTGGAGGGAGCATTTTCAGGCAAGAAGGTAGGAGCTAACATTAATTGGAAGATGATGATGGAAACGGTGCTGGGGAATCAGGATTTGATTCTGTTCCTAGAGGGGGGCTTGCCACTAAGCTCTGTTTCTCAATAAAGGTATTGGTGGTTATTTGCACAGCTTTTCTCCTTTTTTCATCATAAATGCTCTTATAGCAGCTCATGTTCTCACTAAGTGCATGGCAAACTTTTGTAAACCTCTTAGTGTTAATATCTTGCTCCTCAAGCTTAGTAAATCCTGCTTCATTGAGATGAAAGGCTCCGGCTACTTCTTTTGTTGTGAACGTTCTCGGTTCTGGATCTTCTGGTTTTTCATTTTCCTGTGTTTCTGTCAGCTGCTTCTCTGTCTATGAGACTAGCCACCAGCATACAATTGCTGCCTCCGTGAAATATGTATGCCCTGTGGGTTTGCTTACGTGTGTAGAAGAAACTAGTCCCTGAATTATTAATGTAATTATCTAATTATAAAGTATCCTGATGGGAAGCCTGAACATTGTAAGTCAGGTTTAGTCATAATCTGGGGACTGCCTGACTTTTGACTTAATTTCACAGATTCCCTAATTCAGGTGTATTGTTCTCTGCAGGCAGTTTTCCTTTGATCTTCAGTCTCCGTACTCCTCCTGTCATAGTGTTTTCTCACTTCCATGAAACTGTGAGTCCGGAGAACTGTAAGTGACCTATTCTTAAAGTAATGGGAGGTGACCACAGTCGTAACAGGAAAACGTCACAGCTGACTTCATCTCAGCGAACCTGCGACCTGTGCAGTTTCCTGTCAGGGTAGGAATTATATGATATTTATAATGGCACAGAGCTGCCGTTCTTTAATACCACTGATTAGTGATTTTTCCACTCACCATGTAACATAACAAAAGCAAGTGTGGAAATCCTACTGAAAGCAGAACAAGAAGACCAATTCTTTCTCAAAATTAGAGTCATAATGTTAGAACTGAAAAGAAGCATAATGATCACGAGGAAAAGCCTCCATTTTATCGATAAGAATACTGAGGAAAACAGAGGCTGGTGATCTTCCTGAAATCACAGAGCCAGTCAATCCTCATCTCTCAAACTCGTAAATTTCTCACTAGGCACAGAATGACACCCTTCCCTGAGCACTTCACTCTGTTGTGTCCTGTGGGTCATTCAACTTTCTAATATGTTTATCCTCTGATGTGTTCTCAATTAGCATTTGATATATGGGACATCTTTGAAGATTTTGTGTAGGAGGAAGGAGGACGGTCTACATGGGGTGCTTAAGAGTCAGTAAGAATCGAATCAGTCAAGAAGTAAGGCAGGGCACACCAAACACAGTGAAAGGCTTGAGAGAAGACGTAGCAGAGTATTGGATGTTGTGGGACAGTGAGGAGACCCACCTGACTGGAATACAGAAATGAGCTCCTGCTCATCCCTCACGTTCATTTCAGATAAAATCTCATCAGTAATGTCTTCCTGCTTCCTTCAATTAAGTCCCTTTTCTGTGATCCCATTTTGTTCAGTACATGAATGGAGGCAATCGTCATATTACACACATATTATATGTGCTTATTTATATGTGCAGCCTTAGGGCCAAGATCACTTATTAACCATCTGTGTGTTGACACATCTCATTTGGTACCTGAATATGTTGCCGTTTTTACACCTGGCCTACTTTGCTTCTTCACATTTCCTACAAGATCCTTGTAAACATTTGCATTTTCAAGTACTAGTTTAGAGAAGAAATCCAAATTCTTTGAGTCGTTAGGCCTATATGCCCCTTACTTCATGAACTAACTTTTATAAACTTACTTCCTCTGGAATAATAATTTAGTTAGTTAGCCAACTAACCAGCTATTTATTGAGGTCCTACCATGTACAGTGAACCTCCAAGTCCAGACAAAACAATTGGCTTCCATTCTGCGGTCTCTATTTTTTCTCTTGTTAGCATTTGTTGTTGGCTTGTGTTGTGGGTCACCTCTTCTCTGAAAGCTTATCCCAGGCCCTCTTCACCATGCCCTCAAAGCTCCCTCTGCAGGCTTCTGCCATGCCCTGCTCCCATCGATATGGCTATCTTCTATGTCGCATCTAGAAAACGAACTATGGAGGCTAGACAGTGTCTTGTTTTTGTTCTCTTCATGATTGGCTGGCAGAACCTCTGAGACGTAGTGCAACTAAATTGAATGAAAATAAGTGAATAAAGTTTGTTTTTTCCATTGGATCAACTTGGTGATAAACACATACTGTATGTATATGTTCTCGGTAGAAAACGTGTTAGTTCTTTAATTTTGTTTTGAAGAAACATTAAATGGAAGCTCACTCTATAAAACAAATAAGTTTTATTTGTTTTAAGCTCACTCTGCGAAACAAATCACAAACAAATGAAGTAGGTCTGGTTAAGGAGAAAGACTCTAATTGCCTGAGAAATTTGTAAATCACTGAACTAGACAGATGATTTTTAAGATCTAATGCTTTTTGAGTTTATGTCTATGACTTGAAATCTGAAGTAGATAGCAAAATAAATATCATAACCTAGTTATCAGTGCTAAGATTTATAAAAAGCATGCAGCAGAACAAAAATAAAGTATAATTTAAAAAGTGAAACTTGTGAAATTAAACAGAATATTGAATCAGACATCCTTGTACTTTTAAGTCTTCATCTTAAGTAAGTTTGAAATTTACTTAACTCCTGGCACACGTGTGGAGAACTAAGCCTGTTCTCTCAGTTCTCGGTGCCAGGAGTTCCACCCAGTTTGTAGGAGATCCTTCAAAGAAAGAAAAAAGTTTTCAGGTAAAAAACAGAGACTTGGAAGGGCAGCAAGTCTCCTATCTGTTAATACCAGGGTTCCTGTCTAATGCAGCTTGAAACCTTTTCAGAGAGGACTTAACACATCTGGGTTACCTCTGAGTCTTTTGTTTTGGTTACTTCTGCTTTTTTTCTTCAGTACGAGGCTACAATAATTCTTTCTCATGAGGTTATTGTGAAAAATAAAAATAACCTTTCTTGTTAAGTTCTTAGTACAATGACTGGTGAAAAGAACAATAGCTGTTATTGATTGTATCTCCTGAGTGAACTAAGCAGCTGAGCTCCTTTAAAAAGATGTAAACAATATTAATAATACTGTATGTAGATATTTGTTGAATGAATGAATAGCAGTTAGTTGAACAGAGAACTGTGCTGTTATATCCACTCATTGATTCATTTTTGACCCCTTTTTCTCTGTGACGTATCTTTTTCCTACTGATTTTTATTTTTCAAATTTTTTGGCTGTATTGAGATATCACTGACAAGACTGCAAATTTAAGGTATATAACATGATAATTTGATATTTGTTTAGCTTGTGAAATGATTAGCATAATAAAATCAGTTAACACATTGCATTGATTTATTTAATTCTTCCAATAACCCCATTAGATAGTGCTATTATTATAATCGATATTTCACAGATTGAATTGCTGGGAGGTTGGTTAGCTTGTTTTTTTTTTTTTTATATGAGAGTGATTCTTAGAGGTATTTTGTGTGTTATAGTTGGGACTTAAGCCTGGTTGTGTCTGTCTCCAGAATCCCTGCACAGATTCCCGTTCCACCATTAGCCTTTCCATCACTGCAGTAGGAGCATGGAAGGTCAAAGAGCCACTCTTGGCAAGACATTGGTTGAAAACCAACTCTCTGGACTCAGTTTCAGGAACTCCTGGGTTCTTCACACTATTTAATATGCAGACTATTTAACCCAAATTATTTCATTTTTCTTTCACTTTGACCATTAGCTAGTTCTAGTATAATTTGTGTATCCTAGATTTGGCTCCTAAAATTATTGGTCTTGATAAACTAATCTGATCTTGTGCCTTTTCTGTCTCCAGCTTTTCTATTATTATATTATTATGACTCATTCTCTGGGGTTAGTTCTGATGTCTCACTTCTTTCAAAAGACTGATCAATTGGATAAATTGGGAAGGAGTTAACCAGGTGAAGTGTTTCTGGAGAAGAGATAAGGGTGTAGTTGGATAAAGGAGTATCCTGGGCAGAAAGGTGTAAAGGTATTATATACAAGTTGCTTAATAATGAGAAACCATGCTATTTGAATTGAACTAAAAACGTACAGATATAAAATTTGAATTTTTACATGATTATATTAAATACCCTGAGCTCTGTGAGGAGCCAGATCTTATAACTCATTCAGCCAATATTTGTCAAGTGCTTACCATATGTGCCAGTTATTGTTCTAAGCCTACAGGAATTTACCAGTAACAAGATAGGTAAGGTCACTCTTCTCATGAGTTTACATGCTGGTGAATGCTTATGCTGAGGCTGTTGATAAACACAAGAAATAAGTTTGAATATTTAGCTAGATTTATATTCTTTGAAGACAATAGAATAGAGTAATATTTTAAGAGTGGCCGGAGCAAGGGGAAGCAAAGTAATAGTAGATTGGGGCACCAAGTATAGTGTTTCTGAGAAGGTGACTTGATGGCTGACATTTTAATATTTAGAAGAAAACAATCTTGCAAAATACTGGGGGCTGAGCACTCCAGGAAAGCTGCCTCTCATGTTCCACAGGACCAAAAAGGAAAGTAGTTAGCAAAAGTTCTTCCTTTTCCTCAGTCTACAAGCTCCAATTCCAGGAAATAAGATACCAGATGTTTCTGTAATCACACATATGATCCACGTGTCTCTGAGACATTGGGTTTTTAACATTAATACCTAATTCCTGCTCATTTCAAACTCTGACTTCCTTGTTAAGGAATCCTAGTCTCTTGTAAATTTTTATCTTTTCTGAGTATTCCTGGTGTCCCCAAGGGCTATGTACAATGCCCCAGCGAATCTATTCTGCTTACAGCCCCCTCTCTCTATTGCTGGATGAGCAGCTGTCACTGCCTTGCTGCTGGCTGAGTCACGCTTCCTTTGACAGCTCTACACTAGCCTTTGCTCTAACAGAGATTAGTCATGCAGTGTCTCGTGAGTTAAACTCTGACCCCATGGAGATCTTCCAGTAATACTACTTGCCTTCCTGAACTGGACACCCATGGTGCAGCAGGCTGCTGCCAAATGAAATGAAGAAGCTTCTTTCACTTTTGCTTGAATCTTGAAATGTTGAGAGTTTGGTGATCCAATCCTTTAGGTTTTTTTCCTAGTCTCTTTTCCCCAGGGGTCACCATACCACAAGGGTGGCTGAGTTAGCATAAACTCCAATAACAATTCTAGGGAAATCCTGTCCTATGAATTTTGGTGGGAGTTCAGAGACCATTTCCCACTATAACATTCTAAATTGCCATATTCTTGGTATCTCAGCCTCCCTTGAAATGAATGTATGTACGCATGACCTAGGCCATGCTAATCAGAGGAACTATTTCCCATGCCTGCCATGTCCATGTCTGAGGTACAGGGTCAAATGCTTAGTGATAGCAGCATCCTCGCAAGACTAGTTTTATGGTTTGGTTTTAAATTTTGACCCTGACTGCATTATCCTCAGGTGTTCAAGAATTTCTGTGAGCTAGTCAATACCCTTTAAAAAATATCCTTTTTAAGTTAGAGCCGTGTGGGCTGCTTACTGCATAGGCCAAGAGAAAAGCTGAGGGAAGGAAAGTGCTTATTTCTTATGCTTGGGGAATATACTCTCTTATTCTTTTCAACTGCATATGAACAAGGAAACACAGGGTCTTGATCGGCATGGAGAGTCATCTTGCAATGGCAAGGGAATCACTATGGAATCATGCCTCACTAAGGCCAGCTCAACACAAGGATAGCAGAGTGAAGAGGGTTAAGGCATCTGGATGGTATCACTGAGCCTTTGGTTTACTGTACCTAAAGTCCACTCTGCTGCTGGACTTGAAATTACCTATGATAATACATTTCCTATTGACATGCAAGCTTAAGTTAGAATTTTTTGTTGTTACTACCTATATGGCAATGAATACAAATAATAATTCCTAACCTTTATTGAGAACTTAAAGTGTTACTGGAAATTTTTATTCACTCCACAATTATTTTTTGAGCCTCTACATATATTAACTTATTTAATTGCTATGATAATTCTAATGTTACAACAATATAGTACAGTCATGTGCTGCATAACAATGCTTTGGTCACAGCAGGGCTGCATGTAAGACTGTTGTCCTGTAATATTATAATGGAGCTGAAAAATTCATATTGCCTGGTGATGTCGTAGCTGTCATAATGCAACACATTACCTTTGTATGTTTAGATATGTTTACATACACAAATACTTACCAGTGTATTACAGTTCCTTTAGTGTTCAGTATAATTACATTACAGATTGTAGCCAAAGAGCAGTAGGCTATCCTGTATAGGCGAGGTAGATAGTAGGCTATCCCATCTGGGTTTGTGTCAGTATACTTCATGATATTTGCACAATGATGAAATTTCCTAATGACACATTTCTCACAGCATATCCCCCTTGTTAAGTGATGGAAGGCGGTAGCATGTGTGTAACTGGATGTATACACTTATACATAGCTGTGTGCATAGCTCTTGATATGTATATGTAATGGATACAGACATAGACATGGATATGTGTATGGGTGTAGATATATGTAGAGGTATGGCTATCGGTGTAAATATTGGTATATACAGAGTTAAAGTTGGTAGCTAGGTGAAAATTGAAATTTCTATTTTGTCCTGAAATGGAAACTAAAACCCAGAGCAGAGGAAAAAAGTCAAGTACTCCACTATATCCGTGTTCTCAGGACATAGTGCCCAAGTAGTTGGAGCCAGCAATATTTTCCAAAATTGTTATGAGGAGATCTAAGTTCAGAGAGCTGGTTCAATCACCAACTTACCCACATACTATTACAGAAAGTCTTAAAAGAGAAGATAGTGGTTTTTCTTTTTTTGGAAAATGTAGTTGTTTGTGAAGAGAAGCAATTTCTTTCCCATGCCAATAGTTAAAAGTTTAACATTTTTTTCAACCTCATAATCAGGATGCCCAACTACTCAGCCTGGGACATTGCACCCTATTTCTCTCAACCCACTTCATGTTTTAATATCAGGTTCTGAATTAGGTAGTATATTTTGGGGGAATATGTAATAGAAACTATGGGTCAAACTTTGTGAAACATTAATATGAAAATTTCTTGGCTCAATTACCTGAAAATCGAAAAGTAGGACAAATTTTAGGTTTGGGAATGTATAAAACTTAATGGTTCCAATTTTGCTTTCTGTGGTGTTAGGTTAATTGGCCCCATGAATGTAGGAGGGCTGCTAGTAGTAATCAACTACATGTGTTTCCCTGTTTATAGTCTAATGGGATGAAGGAGAAAGAATTTTGTCTGAATATTCCAAACAATAGTCTTGAGATTTATTCTGATTTAACGGTTTAGGTCACATGCCCAACAATACACCAATAACTGTGGTCAGGGGACTAGAATATGTTTGCTAACTTAACCAAAGTCTAGCTTTAAAGTTGGAGAATTTGAATCAACTTTATAAAAAGTATATGGGTTGCATGGGACATGAAGGTTGATATCTGACTTAAAACCTAAAAACTGTTAGGAAGGGAGAATAGAGCGTGAATGCTGAAAAACAATCAATAATGTTCTTAATGGGCAATCATGGGAATATATGCAAACCCTGATAAGCAGCATAAGAATCTGGATCGCGTTCCAATTAATAGGTAAAGATGTGCAGCTTGTGGAGAAAGTTTGGGATAACTTTGAAGAATTCTTTCTTAATAAAGGTCCACTTACACTTTCGTTGGGATCTGTATGCATTTTGGAAAGTGCTATTAGATGGTTTCTAGCGCAGACTGAGGAAGGGGACCTCCCTGTAGTGACCTATCGGTAGAAGCGTTGACTCCCTGTAACTGCTTAGCAGTAAGGAGCTTCTCTGCCCTCTGAAAACAGTGCAGCTGGAGAAGTGGAAATGCGGACTCTCACCTTCAGTTTTCCCTTCCCTACGAGTGAAGAGATACACTCTGTGGAACCGAAGAAGAAGGAGTACACCACCTAGGCTTATTCCAAAAGCTGCTTAAGTGTTTCTATCTGAATCAGCACTTGAACGCCATCATTTCTTCAGCGCTTCTCTCCTCTTGGCCTCGCTATTCCTGCCCCCTTTCTATTTTGGTTTGTGATGATATTGCCACCTACTGGTCACCCAAAGTCAAAAACTTGGGCTTTGTCCTGGATTTCCTCTCTTCCATTCCTTACTCCTTGTCAGAAGTAAACCTGTCAACTGGTTTTCCAAATATCTTCTACAACTGTTTTCTGCATCATTTCTCCCATCATTTCTGCAAATACATACCCAAGGCATTTACACATATTGCTTGGGGCTAATAATATCAGCTCCGGATTGGTATCCTTGACACTGGGCCTCCATTCTCTATTTGCTACTACAGTGAGCAATCAGGAACACAAATCCACATGCCTTATAATTCACTTTCAAAATCCTTTATTATTTCGGCCACTTGTAAGATAAATTGCAAAACCCCTTAGCCTGGCAGCTTGTATCCAGGGACCCGTATGATGCGGCCCCTGCCTATGATTCTAGCTTTATCATTCCTTATTTTCTGTTTCTCTCCCTCTGGCCCAGCTCCTGGATGAATCACCTGTTATAAATGAGAAGTGCCTTTTTTCCTCGGTTCATCCTGTTTCATCCCTCTTTTCTGAAAAACCTCCATTCGCAAAGCTCACATTTTAAATCCCCCACGTGCTTTTTCACAGGTTTTCCAAGCTTACTTGGCACTTTTTCTTCCGCCCTCCTATTTGTCTTTTGTACAGATTTCGGCTTTTATCACACCGTATTGAAACTCTTTCCATGTTTGTCTCCTACTCTTTGTCAGCCCACGGTTTTCCTGAGCACCTTGTATTGGTGAAGAAAAATTCTAGGGGCTGGCCACATGAAGCAAAAGTACTTCATATTTACTGACTTCAGCCAGCAATCAGGTAGAGACAGGCATTTAAATCAGTAAAAATTGTTTGATGGAAGTATTTCGGATTGCATGTGAAAACCCCACACTGTACCCCAGAAGTGCATTAATGTACATAGTTACCATTCAATAAAATTTAAAAAAATAAAATAAAATAAATAAATCAGTAAAAATTGTTCTAAATGCCTGGAGGGATATCTCAGGAAGGTACCTGCTCATAGAGAAGCATAAAGAAGAGAGAGGAAGTCAGACTTGGACTTGGCGATTCCATGTGAGGTTAAACGCTAGTCACTTTGCATATGTTCTCATTTATTCTTTTCACCAGCAACACATATATATGTATTATTAATGGCTGCCGCATTATGAACTAAGAGATACAGTGCTAATGAAAACAGAATTAGTTGTTACCCTTATGATGTTTCCAGTATAGTTCGAAGGAGATGGACCAAACAGACCCTGATCATAAAGTGCAGGAAACACCTTAACTGGGTAAAGTAGACGGTGCTGTCACACCAAGTTGTAGCCAACAGGCTGGGGAGTGGGCAGGCAGTACAATTTCCTGGAGGCGAATGCGACTAAACTCACAGCTGAAGGATGAGTGGGAGTTAGGAGGGACGGAGATGGCGGGGTGGGGGGTTAGATTGTTCTCAAGGTCTGGAGATGAAAAACAGCACCGTGGAATCACGTGTATTAGGGCCAAATGTGATGAATATATGAATATACACCCTTGACTTTTTTTTTATTGAATGGTAACTATGTACATTAATGCACTTCTGGGGTACAGTGTGGGGTTTTCACATGCAATCCGAAATACTTCCATCAAACTGATCAACACAGCCTTCATGTCATTTTCTCAGTTATTGTTTTAAAA
>CAUYQV010048132.1:0-26184 GCA_963574575.1 Galagoides demidoff
ACAGAGGTATTACTGTCCCAGATCGTGGTCAGAAGTGCACACAGAGGTATTCCCGTCCCAGATCGTGGTCAGAAGTGGACACAGAGGTATTACTGTCCCAGATCGTGGTCAGAAGTGCACACAGAGGTATGCCCAGATCGTGGTCAGAAGGGCACACAGAGGTATTCCTGTCCCAGGTTATGGTCAGAAGTGTACACACACAGAGGTATTCCTGTCCCAGATAGTGGTCAGAAGTGCATGCACACAGAGGTGTGCACAGATTGCGGTCAGAAATGCCCTAGTGTTTCAAGCACCGTTTTGGTCGTACATCCCATGCGTGGGATTCGTTAATACGTGTCCACATGCCTTTTTCCCAGGTGGTCTGTACCGCCTTTGCTCTCAGTGGATTTGGTTCATTGAAAACGGAGCAAAATGCAAATGGTCTCCATTACCACCACAGCTTTGCTTTCCGCCATCAGGTCACCCTGGGAGCTGTGCTTGCTCCAACCTCCTGACTGTGGCCTTGGATGGAGCACTACAGTGCAGCGGACAGGACTTCCCGGGTCTCCGTCCTGTATCCCCCACACACAGCTTCCAGACCCTGCAGATCCAGCCCCCGCAGGAGCCCCGTGAGGACCTGAGCAACAGGTCCCCTTCTTCCAGGTCCTTTTCTGTTCAACTTGAACTGCTCTATCTCGGTGATGCCAAAGTTATCAGACAGAAACTAAGGATGAGAGGTGGTGCCCTAGGTGAGGAGTAACTGAAGACTCAGTGGAAGAGTAAGAGAGAAAAGGAGCATAGAACGAACCGAAAGACAGACGGCTCCCGTTCCCAAGTCTCCCTGATGACTGTCAGAGCCAGACCCCGCCTTCCTCCTCCATCACATCCTTGGCCAGGCAGGCCGCTCCTGTGCTAAAAATGAGCAGTGCGTGACATGCACCCAGCCCAGAGAAGCTTGAGCCAGAATCAAAGCGCAGAGATGAGCTGACGGGCCAGGAATTGGGGGCACAGCTGGGATTCCTACCTGGTGTGGATGTAGTCAGGTTTCTCCATTGTGGGTTCTCAGGAAGATTCTTCTCTCTGATGACAAGGCTGCTGCTGAAAGCCCAGACCCAACCCATGTCCTCTGGTCTAACATACTCTGCAGAAAGATGGGGGGTGGGGGGAGTTGCAGTTTTTGGCCACCTCCGGCATATGGGGCCAGCACCTTACTCCTTTGAGCCACAGGCACCACATGAAAAATGCTTTTTCTTTTTTTTTTTTTTTCAGTATTTTCACCAACATCTTGGAGTTGAGTATCATGGTGCTAAGTCAGATCTGAGGCTGATCATATACCGGCAGTTCTGCTGGGGGAGGGCTGGGGCGGGGAGGACAGGATAACACAGCACTGGGCGGCTCAGGTGTGGGTCACAGTGTCTATCCCCAGACCCAATCCAGGAAGGGGGCCCCGTGGGGGAGGAAAGACAGGAGGACCAGCCTCACATGAGATCTGAAGTGGGTGATGCCCCCGAGAAAAGCCCCAGTGCCCTTCCAGGAGAAGAGGAGGCAGGCACAGGAGAGGGGAGGGACAGGAGAGGGGAGGGACGGCTCCAGGAGAAGGGGAGGCAGACTCAGGAGAGGAGAGGGACAGCTGGACACCCAGGGACCGAGGCGAGGGCCGTGTGAACAAAGCTCCATGGCATCAGCCTTCACAGTCAGCGTGAAGGGAAGACCAACATGCTGAGAGCCACAGGCCTGGCCGTGGATATCACGGGGCAGGGGGAAACCTTATTTTGGATGCTGAGACTTTGCAGCGCCTCACCACGCACAATTCAGCCTGCCATAACTGTACCAAATAATAGCAAATCCTTTTTGCATCCTGACTTTTTGCTTAAAAACCACTTTCACTAATTTCCTGTCTTTTCATCTTCAACCCACACTGTGTGACATAGCAGGTACTGTGATGATGATGATGTTTATTTTACAGAAGGTGAGGGAGGCTCAGAAGCAGCTGGGAAGTGGCTGGAGCATCACATCACCTGAGCCAGGCCCTCACTGTCGGTTCCAGATGGATTCACATCCCCAGAACACCCCGTGCAAACACTGCTTAGCAGGTGGATAAACCTTCCCAGGGGCCACATCCCCAACACGTTTTTTTTTGAGACGGAGCCTCAAGCTATCCCCCTGGGTAGAGTGCCATGGCATCACAGCTCATAGCAACCTCCAACTCCCGGGCTCAAGCAAGTCTCCTGCCTCCGCCTCCCAAGGAGCTGGGTCCACAGGCGCCCGCCACAACGCCCGGCCATTTTTGGTTGCAGCCATCATTGTTGTTTGGCGGGCCCGGGCTGGGGATTCGAACCCGCCACCTTGGGTGTACATGGCTGGCACCTTAGCCGATTGAGCCACAGGTGCCGAGCCCCCAACACGTTTAATCCTAGCTTACTAGGCTTAAATTAGAACTGGTTTTCCAGAGGACACCAAAACAGCAGTGCCCAGTCTCTGAGCTTTCAGCATGGGAACTGGGATTCTTCCCATCACTGCAGAGCCCCTAAGCCAGTCAGTCATTCCACTTACGATCTGAGGATAAACGTCCAGAGAACATGGACTCTTACAGATTTAAGGGATTCTCTAGACTGCAGCAAGCCAGCTGGCTACAGGCCTCGGGATACTCCCCAAGCCCACCAGAGTGCAAGGTCCTGTTCCTCACCTGTGGTACCAGATCTGCAGGTTCAGCAAGGCACTCTGTGGCCTTGCCTTTTAAATCGGGCACCAGGTAGGTTGATATATGCTCATTATTTATCACAATAGGGCGCGTTTAGCCATTAAACAATTGCATTCAGCCTAATCCCCAGACAACATAAACTATCATGAAAAATAAAATGTACCATTCCACCAGCTAATGGAAATGTGAAACTTACCCAAACCCACAAGATACATTGTACAGCCTGTCCAGCCATTGCAGAAGTCATCTTTAAAACCTAAGATCTTCAGGGTGGCGCCTGTGACTCAAGGAGTAGGGCACCGGCCCCACAAACCAGGGGTAGCAGGTTCAAGATTGGCCCTGGCCAAAACTGCAAAAAGAAAAAAAAAAAAAAAACCCAAAACCCTAAGATCTTCAGATTCCTCTCAAATGTGTCCACCTTCCCTTTTTTTTTTTTTTTTGAGACGGAGCCTCAAGCTTTCCCCCTGGGTAGAGTGCCATGGCATCACAGCTCATAGCAACCTCCAACTCCTGGGCTCAAGCGCGTCTCCTACCTCTGCCTCCCAAGTAGCTGGGACCACAGGTGCCCGCCACAACGCCCGGCCATTTTTTGGTTGCAGCCATCATTGTTGTTTGGCGGGCCCGGGCTGGGGATTCGAACCCGCCACCTTAGGGGTATGTGGCTGGCGCCTTAGCCGATTGAGCCACAGGCGCCGAGCCACACACCTCAACATTTGAGGTACACTTAAAATATATGAAAAATACCAGAATGAGCCTGTACAAACTTAACTAATATATAAAGCAATCCTTTACCTACATTCAAGCATAGCATGCAAACTGCAAGGAGAGAGAGAGAAGGAGAAGAAGTCTATAGAGATAAATAGGAAAAGTTTGGGACCGTGGCAGATAGTAAAAGCTGGGAGAGAACAATTTTCTGAAGGCTCTCCCATGTCCCGGGGTCAGAACCATTGCTGGGGACTCCAGGGCCTCTGGGTGCTACCTCTTTGCTTGTCTCTCAACCAGAGAAAAGGAGTAAATATAGAACAGTTTCAAAAGTCTTCTAACATTCCCTTCCACTCCTTTCTGGAGCCAAGGGGAATTGGAAAGTTTGTTCCCTAACAGCCTCTCGCCTGTGACCTGGAGGTCAGCAGCCACACTATGCACATTTACGGGCTGGTGGGCATCAAAATTATTAGTCTGCATTATTCTAACTATAGAGAAAAGCAGGATAGAAGTAAGTGGTCCCATTGCTTACCACAGATCTTCAATCCTGGACATGAGCCCCCAAATATGATACTGGAATTTCGTTTTTCAGTAGGTTCTTGGTCTCAGTGACTCGAAGAATGAATCCATGGACCACAAATCAGTGGTAAGACAGGATTTATTTACAGAAAAGAACACAGAAGTGCCAGAGCTCCTGGCAAAGAAAGTAAACCAAGTCCAGAGAGAAAAGCTCTGTCTCTGTCTGTCTCTGGGCTCTTTGTCTAGGGGTATATATAGCTCATAGGGCCCTCAGTAGTTACATTTAGCATGTCTGGGACATCATGTCTGGGTCTTGTCTGAGTTGCAAATGAATGGCTATAATACCTTTCATTCCCAGGCCTAGGAAATGGGCACCCCCCCTCCAGCCTACTGGTTCCCCTGCTTGCTGCCACTGCACCAACATTGCCAAGGCAGAGGCAGCAGGTCCATGCCCCCGAGCTCCCCGAGCTGGCTGGGATGCCACTTGTCCTGTATCAGAGCTACCCTGTAAGAGATGCTGAAGGGAGTCCTCCAGACTGGAATGAAAAGACATTAGACAGTAACTTGAAGACTTTCTAGGAAACAGGAAACATCAATAAAAGTAACTATGTAAGTAGATATAAAAGTCAGTGTTATATTTTTGGTTTGTGACTCCACTCTTTTTTCTATTTGACTTAAAACACAGATATATAAAACATCAATTATAAATCTGCGTTTATAGATTTATCACAATGCACACATTGTGATAAGATTTATTTTGTGACGATATATAAAAGGGTAAGAATGAAACTGTATGGTAGCCGAGCATTTGTATACTATTGAAGCTAAATTGGAATTATATACTAGATTATTACACATTTAAGATGTTTGTCATAATCCCCAGGGTAACTGCTTAGGAAAATGACTTTAAAATATGCAGAAAATAAATATAGTATATTTTTAAAACCAAATCAGAAAATATGGCCGTAATGAAAACAACTGAGGAACAGAAGTGGTAGAAGACATAATAGAAAACAAACAGTGAGATGGCAGAAGTCTTTTTTTCAAAGTTTTACTTATTTATTTTTTTGAGACAGAGTCTCACTCTGTTGCCCTGGGTAGAGTGCCATGGCACCATAGCTCACAGCAACCTCAAACTCTTAGCAATCCTCCTGCCTCAGCCTCCTTAGTAGCTGGGACTACAGGCACCTGCCACAATACCCAGCTAACTTTTCTTTTCTTTCTTTTTTTTTTTTTTGCAGTTTTTGGTCGGGGCTGGGTTTAAACCCACTACCTCTGGTATCTGGGGCCAGCGCCCTACTCTTTGACCCACAGGTGCCGCCCCCTAACTTTTCTATTTTTAGTAGAGACAGGGTCTTGACCCTTGCTCTGGCTGGCTTCCAACTCCTAAGCTCAAGGGATCTGCAAGCCTTGGCCTTCCAGAGTGCTAGGATTATAGGTGTGAGCCACCATGCCTGGTCCAGAAGTCTTTATTTTTTAATTTTTACATTATTATTAATTTTTAAGACAGGGCTTTACTCTGTTGCCTGCACTAGAGTCCCATGACATTATCATAGCTCACTTCAACTATCTACACCTAGGCTCAAGCAATCCTCCTGCCTCAGCCTCCCCAATGACTGGGCCTATAAGCCTGTGCTACCATACCTGGCTAAGTTTTTCTATTTTTTTCTATACATGGGATCTCACTGTATTGGTCAGGCTGGTCTTGCTCTCCTGGGCTCAGGTGATCCTCCTGCCTTGGCCTCCATATATACTAGGATTGCAAGGAAGAGCCACTGTGCCCAGCCCTTAACTTATTAATAATTAGTTAAATGAATATGTCTTAGTCTACTTGGAGTGCTATACCTAAATAATGGAGACTGAGTAGTTTAAACAACAGAAATTTATTTTTCACAGTTCTGGGGGCTAGGAAGTCCAAGATGAAGGTGTAAGCAGATTTAATGTCCGCTATGGCCCATTTCTTGGCTTATAACCAGCTGCCTTCTCACTGTGTGTGCACTTGAACTTCCTTCAGGACGTGTTTGTTATCTTATAAGGGCACTAATTCATTCATACTCGTCTGATTATGATGACCTAATCTAACCCTGAATACCTCCCCAAGATCCCCCCAAACACACACACACACACAGTTAGGTCTTCAATATATTAATGGGGAAGGGACACCAACATTCAGCCTGTAATAGGATTAAACTATTCATTTAGAAGGCAGCAGCTGGTAAAATAAATGTTAATAGAAGAGACAACAATGTGATGGATGTGATGTCTACAAGAGACTCATTTTAGACCAAAGACACAAATAAAAAGTAAAAGGTTCAAAACAGATGTTTCATAAAAAAGGCAAACCAAAAGAGAGCTGTGATGACTGTACTAGTACAAGACAAAATAGATTGCAAGTCAAAATTTGCTGCAGTTGGCCAGGTATAGTGGTTCATGTCTGTAATCCTAGCACTTTGGGAGGCCACAGAGAGAGGCTCCCTTGAGGTCAGGAGTTTGAAACCAGCCTGGGCTGAACATAGACTCTGTCACTACAAAATAATAAAACTAAAAAAATTTTAGCTGCAATGATAGAAGGCATTATGTATCAGTAAAAGGGTTATTAATCCACAAAGAAAAGATAACAACTACAAATATATACATGCCTTACAACAGAGCCCCTATACATATGAAAGAAAAATAGTTTAAGGGAGAAATAAACTTCAGAATGTACCTTTTTTTTTTTTTTTTTAGAGACAGAGTCTCACTTTATTGCCCCTGGTAGAGTCATGTGGCGTCACAGATCACAGCAACCTCTAACTCCTGGATTTAGGCAATTCTCTTGCCTCAGCCTCCCAAGTAGCTGGGACTACAGGCACCCACCACAACACCTGGTTATTTTTTTTGTGTTGTTGTTGCAGTTTGGCCGGGGCTGGGTTTGAATCTGCCGTCCTTGTTTATGGGGCTGGCGCCCTACTCACTGAGCCACAGGCGCAGCCCAGAATGTACCTCTTTTATTAATGAATAGGAAAACTAAAAGATCAATAGGAAACAGAGGACTTGAACCAGGCAGATCTAGCAGACAATAGAGTCCGCCTGACAACAAAAGGATGTACATTCTTCCAGAATGCACATGAGACATTCTCCAGGATTGGCCATTTGTTACACAAAATAAATGTCTCAATAAATTCCTAAAAATTGAAATCATATAAAGTATTTCTTTAATCACAGTGTGATGAAGCTAAATATAAATAACAGAAGAAAAAATGGAAAATTCAGGGATATGTTGAGATAATATACAATAAATGAGTCAAAAAAGAAATCAGAAAAGAAATTAGAAGATATTTTGAGATGAATGAAAATAAAAATACAATATACCAAAACTTGAAGGATACAGTGAAAATAGTGGTTAGAGGGAAATTTATAGCTACTATACCCTATATCTATAAAAAAAAATCTTAAACTAACTTTACACCTTAAAGAATTTAAAAAAAAAAGAAAACTAAGCCCAAAGCTGTCACAAGGAAATATTAAAGATTAAATTAGGTATAAAAGAAATACAGATTAGAAAAATAATAGATGGAATTCATTATACCAAAAGTTGGGTGGCTCACACCTATAATCCTAGTACTTTGGGAGGCTGAGGCAGGTGGATTGCCTAAGCTCACAAGTTGGAGACCAGCCTGAGCCAGAGCGTTGTGGCAAGCACCTATAGTCCCAGCTACTTGGGAGGCTGAGACTAGGGGATGGTTTAAGCCCAAGAGTCTGAGGTTGCTGTGAGTTGTAATGCTATGTTACTCTACTCAGGGTGATAAAGTGAGACGTCTCAACAAAACAAAACAAAACAAACAAAAAAAGTTGGTTCTTTAAAAAAATCAATAATACTGACACTCTTAGCCTATTCCAAGAAAAAGAAGAAGACTCAAATTACTAAAATTATCAGAAATGAAAAGGGGAACACTACTATGGACTTTACTGAAATAAGGTGAAAAACTTAAATAGCCTAGATGAAATGAGCAAATTCTTATAAACACAGAAATTGCCAAAACATACTTTTAAAAAATAGATCTTAACAGACCTGTAAGAGAGACTGAATCAGCAACCAAACCCAAAACTTCTAACAAAAAATCCCAGGTCCAGATGATTTCATTGATGAATTCCACCAAATATTTCACAACAAAACAAAACAAAATACTAATGCTTTTCAACTCTTTCAAAACAGTGGAGGAAAGATTACTTCCTGATACATTCTATGAAGCCAGTATTACCCACATAACAAAGCCATACAAAGACAATTACAGACCACCACCCTTTATCAATAAAGGTAGAAAAGTCTTCAGAAAATACTAGCAAACAAAATGCAGGAACATAGTAAAAGAATTATACACCATGACTACTAAGTGGGACATCAGAAATGTAAGCGTGGTTCAACATATGTAAATCAATTCTTAAAATACATTACATTAATAGATTTAAGGAAAATATGATATTGATCTAACATCAATTGATGCAGAAAAAGCATTTGATAAAGTGTGATACCTATTCACAGTAAAAACACTCAACAAAACAGGACAAGGAAAATTCCTCATTATAGAAAACCCCATACAGCTAACCTCATACTCCACTGTGAAAGACTAAAAGCTTTCCTTCCAAAATCAGGAACCAGCACAGGATTCCTGCTTTTACCACTTATTTTTTATCATTGATTTTTTTCAAAGAGACTTTCGTTTTCTGAGACAGAGTCTCACTCTGTTGCCCCAGGCTAGAGAGCTTTGGTATCAGCCTAGCTCACAGAAGCCTCAAACTAGGATCAAATGAGCCTTCTGCCTCAGTCTCCTGAGTGAGTAGCTCCAACTATAGGTTCCTGCCAAAATGTTGGGCTAATGTTCCTATTTTTAGTGGAGATGGGTCTCACTCTTGCTCAGGCTGGTCTTAAATTGCTAAACTCAAGCTATCCTCTGTCCTGGGCCTCCAAGAGGGCTAGGATTACAGGCATGAGCCACCACGCCCACCCTACTTTTACAACTTCTATTCAACATCATTCTGGAAGTTCTAGCCCGAATAATTAGACAAGAAATGATGAAATGATTTTATATAGAAGATCCTAAAGAATACATTAAAAAACACATTAGAACTAATAGACCAATTCAGCAAATTTGAAGGATAAAATATCGGTTGTATTGTACACATTAGCAATGAACAATTTGAAATGGAAATTAAGAAAATAATTCTGGCCAAGTGTGGTGGCTCATGCCTGTAATCCTAGCACCCTGTGAGGCCAAGTAGGGTAGATCGCCTGAGATCAGGAGTTTGATACCCACCTCAACTCAAGAGTTTGAGACCAGACTGAGCAAAGCAAGACCCATCTCTATTAAAAATAGAAAAAGTAGTTAGGCATTGTGGGGGGTGCCTGTAGTCCCAGCTACTCGGGAGGCTGAGGCAAGAGGATTACTTGAGCACAGGAGTTTGAGGTTGCTCTGAGTTATGATGCCACAGCACTCTACCTAGGGCGACAGAGATTCTGACTCAAAAAAAAAATTTCATTAATAATAGCATTTAAATTAATAAAATACCTAGCAATAAATTTAACCAATGAGGCCAACGAGTTATACACTGATAACTACAAAAGAAGAAAATAAAACAGATTGAATACACAAGTCATTTTAATGAATAGGAGGATTTAATATTGTCAAAATGTGAATGGTTAATCTTCACGACTTTGGATTTGACAATTGTTTCTGAGATTTGACACCAAATGCACAAGTAACAATGAAAAACATATGAACTTTGATAGCATCTTAAAAGGTTTATGCATCAAAAGTCACTATCGAGAGAGTGAAAGGACAACTCAACAAAATGGGGAACAATGTTTGCAAATCATATATCTGAAAAGGCTTTAGTGTCCAGAATATATAAAGAACTGCATGCTACTCAACAAAAAGACACCCAGTTAAAACTTGGGCAAAAGGACTTGAATAGACTTTTCTCCAAAGAAGACATACAAATGGCCAAAAAAAAAAAAAAAATTAAAATATGCTTGACACCATTAGTCACTAGAGAAGTGCAAATGAAAACCACAGTGAGATACCACTTCACAACCCCTAGGGTAGTTAGAATTTTAAAAATGGACAAAACCAATTATTGATGTAGAGAAATTTAACCCTACTACACTGTGGGTGGGAATGCAAAATGGTGCAGCTGCCGTTATAAAGAGATTGGTAGTTCCTCAAATTTGAATATAGAATTACTGTATGACTCAGCAATTCCACTTTTAGGTACCCATACAAAAACCCCCTAAAAACAGGTGTTCACACAAAACACCTGTATAGCAATGTCCATGCACGGCAGCACTATTTGTAAGAGTGAAAATGTGGAATAGTGAAAGGTAGGTGGAAACGACTCTCATGCCCAGTACAGGCTATTATGTGAAGTGTTCACAACATTCAAGGCCACAGTGATAGAAAGCACATTAGTAGTTGTCAAGTTTCCGGGGAGAAGAGAATGAGGCTTAATGGGTACAGGTTGTGTTTTGGAGGTGATGAAAGTTTTTAGAAAACTTTTGGGAACTATGTAGTGGTGATGGTTGTACACATGGTTACTGTTTGAAATGCCACTGCATTTTAACATAGTCAAAATGGTAAATCTGAGGCCAGGCATGGTGGCTAACACCTGTAATCCTAGAATTTTGGGAGGCAGAAGTGGGTGGATCACCTGAGCTCAGGAGTTCCAGACCAGCCTGAGCAAGAACAGGACCCCATCTCTAAAAAGTGCCCGTGTTGTGGCAGGCTTCTGTAGTCTCAGCTTTCGGAAGGCTGAGGCAAGAGGATCACTTGAACCCAAGAGTTTGAGGTTGCTGTGAGCTACCATGAGGCAAAGGCACTCTACCTAGGACAAGAGTGAAACTTTGTCTCAAAAATAAATAAATAAATAAAATGGTAAATTTGGGGTTATGTGTATATCATTCACCACAGTACAAAAAACAATCAACTGACTCTTTGGGAAAAAACCTCCAAACGACAGGATTATTAGAATAAATTGGATAAATCCATAACCTTAAGTCGCATACGAGTATAGGGCAGTGGCCAGGGACAGTTTGCTTTCGCCTGTCCTTGACCGTCCCCCACTGTTTTGTGACCGTTTAAAGGGAATTTTTTACATGCTTATTAACTGATGTGTCAATTAGACAGCAAACTGGGTTATAAATATTGCAGTAATACAATTTCTAGCTAATGGGCCTTTATAGAATTCTGTATTTGTCTTATAGAATACAAACTCTTTTTCAGGACACATATTTATAAAAATTGACAAATCTCAACAAATAACCTTAGAACCAGCAAATTCAATACGGCCGGGGCGGTGGCTCACGCCTGTAATCCCAGCACTTGGGAAGCCGAGGCAGGTGGATTGCGGCGCTCACAGGTTCGTAACCAGCCTGAGCCACAGCTAGACCCTGTTTCTACGAATAGCGGGGCCTTGTGGCGGGCGCCTGGAGTCCCTGCTACTCCGGAGGCTGAGGCACTTAACCCAAAAGTTTGAGGTTGCTGTGAGTTGTGACGCCACGGCACTCGGTCGGGGGCAAGAAAATGAGACTTTGTCTTTAAAAAAATAAGAAAAGAAACGCTGAAAACAATTAAATCCGTATACTAATGGGCCGTGTAGGGGATGGAGGTTTGGTTTTTCACTGTTGCTCTCCAGCGCGGAGAAAGAGCGCGGGTTCTACAGGGTAGAAAATCCGCCCAAGTTCCATTATCCGAATCAGCCGGTGTTTGCAGCTACGTGGGCCTCAGGAGGTTCTAACCTCCAGGTTGTCCCTAGGGATCTGGGGGCCGAAGCGCCGCGGAACCCGCGGGCCCCCGCCGCCCACGGGCAGGAAGCCCCGCCGGCTGACTACCCACTCGCTCGCCCGCCGGCTCGGGGCCCGCAGCCCGCCAGGTGGTGGGAGCCTCGGCTCGCGGCTTCCCAGCGATCTGCAATCGATTGGTAGTGCCTGCGAGTCGCTCGCGGAGTTCGATTGGCGTCACCTGCAAGGGGAGGAGCCTCCGCCGCTGCCACCGCCGCGGCCTTGGTCTGTGAGGAAGGGCCTAGGCCCGGGTGGCGGGACTTGCAGAGAGCCAGGGCTCGCTTTCTGCCGTCCCCTCTGCCGTAGCTTCTACCATCTCCCTTTCCCAGCGGGCTTGGCGAAAGGAAGACCTGCCGGAGCCATGGAGGACGAGGTGGTCCGCATTGCCAAGAAGATGGACAAAATGGTGCAGAAGAAGAACGCGGTGAGCGCGGCGGGTGGCGCGGACGGGCGGAGGCCGGGCGGCGGGTGGCGGGCCGGGTTCGGCAGGAGGGGTGTCCTCCGACCCTTGCTCTGCCCGCCCCCTGCAGCCCTGCCACTCGGCCAGCCGGGCGGGTCGCGTGCCCGCGTCCTCGGGTCGGGGTCCAGGCGGGGCAGGCCGGTCCCGCGGCCACCGGCGCTCGGACTCGATCTTGGTATTTGAGGTCGGTTCTTGTGGCAGCATGAGAAATCGAGTAAAGGATTAGAGCACACTCTCCTTTGGCTTTAAACTTTCGTAGTAGCAAGACCTCGCTAATTTCGCCTCAGAATTGGGTGAGCGTCGAAAGCTTTAGCTAGTTGAAAGAATGCATTCTTTTCTGTGATCCGTGGCTAACAACTGGAAATAGCACCAAGTAGAGGTTCGTGGTCGGTTTTAGATACCAGGCTGATAAAATAAAGCTCCGGGATCTTACTTTTGAAAAAGGCTAAATAAACATCCACTTGGTTATGTCAACTACGCTGCGGATTTGCTTAGTAGTTAAAAAGATTAAATAGGTTAGTCTCTTGGCAAGTTACCGAACATGTTTTAAAAAGTGGATCTTGTGAGGTCGTCGTGTACAAAAGAGCTAAAGCACACGCACTAACTAACCAGCCTTCTGGTAGATGGATTTGGACTAATGTCATTTCCTCAGGGCTAAGTGGTTTACAGTTAAACTCGCGGACATTTTCTTGTGTATTTATGTGAACATGTGCTCTTGTGGTTGGAGGTCATCATGCTATCTATTTCGACAGTTTGCCTACCCGTATGGTCACTTTCAGTGCCTTCAGACTCACCTATTTTTACCTAAACTTTATGATTATTTTCGTCTGAATTTGTTCCACCGTGTTTCGCACATTTTCATCATCAGTGTACCTAAAATAATTTACTACCCACCTCTGAAATAAATTCCACATCAAACTAATGTGAAAGGGGTGCTCTGGTTTGTGCCACACTTTACAGGTGTAAAGAATCTGTCCAATATTCTTTGACTCACAATATAGCTGTGGGTACATAAAGTGTACCCTTTTTACAGATTTAAGGGACTGAGTCGGAGAGACTAAGTATTCCTACTTTTAAAAAATACTATACAGCTTGCATTAAGCCAGAACTAGATTTTCTACCCAATAGCATGCTTTCCACATAACAGCCAGATTGCAAATTAAATGCTTAAGACTTAAAACATCCTCTGTTTCTTTTTTCTTTTTTTTGCAGTTTTTGGCCGGGGCTGGGTTTGAACCCGCCACCTCTGGCCTGTGGGGCCAGCGCCCTACACCTTTGAGCCACAGGTGCCGTCCTGTTTCTTTTCTTTTAACAAGTGCATTGCTCAGCATTTTAATTTTATATCTTGCTTGTTAATATGTATTTGCAATTTTTGCCTTTTAAAATATTTACTGGGCTAGGCACGGTGCCTTGCTCCTGAAATGCTAGCACCCTGGGAAGCAGAGGTGGATGAATTACTTAAGCTCAGGAGTTCGATAGCATGACCCCATCTCTAAAAGAAAAAAAATACACGGTATGGTGGCTACTGTAGTAGTTCCAGCTACTCGGAGGCTGAGGCAAGAGAATCACTTGAGTCCAGGAGTTTGAGGTTGCTGTGAGCTGTGATAGCACAGCACTCTACCAAGGGCGACAAGTAAGACTCTGTCTCAAAATAAATAAATAAAAAACAAAAATAAAAACAGAAAAAATAGCTGCGGTGGTGTTGGATGCCTATAGTCGTAGTAACAGGGGAGGCTGAAGCAGAAGGATGAGGAACTCATTTGAACCCAAGAGACTGAGATTGCTGTGAGCTGTGATGATGCCATGGCATTCTACCCAGGGTAACAGAGTGGGACTGTGTCTTAAAAAATAAAATATTGGCCGGGCACTGTGGCTCATACCTGTAGTCCTACCACTTTGGAGGCCAAGGTTGGTGGATTGCCTGAATTCATAGGTTGGAGACCAGCCTGAGCAAGAGCGAGATCCCCATCTCTGAAAGCAGCCCGGCGTTGTGGTGGGTGCCTATAGTCCCATCTCCTTGAGAGGCTGAAGCAAGAGAATCACTTGAGCCCAAGACTTAGAGATTACTGTTGAGCTATGGTGCCACACACTCTACCGAGAGCAACAAAGTGAGACTGTCTCAAAAAAAAATTTCCTATGCCATTTATTTTTCCAATTGATAACAGGCTTTTCATTCTCTACAGCAGGTGATGAGTTCGGGTTATAAAGATAGGTTGAATATTTCTGTTATTTTGTTCAAACTGGAAAATTTTCCTCTCTGCCTGGAGATCCCCAGACTTTCATAGTAGAAGCTACTAGGGAAAAAAACTCACTTGTTTGGTAATTTTTTCTCTAACTTAGGTTATAATATTTTATCTTTTAAGCATATAAAGCTGTAGGTGTTTCTTTCCTTCTTTCCTTGTAATAGGTTTTTTTTTTTTTAGAGACAGAGCCTCACTTTGTTGTCCTTGGTAGAGTGCTGTGACATCACAACTCACAGCAACCTCCAGCTCTTGGGCTTAAGTGATTCTCTTGCCTCAGCCTCCCAAGTAGCTGGGACTACAGGTGCCCACCACAACACCCAGCTATTTTTCTCACTGTTGTTTGGCAGGCCAGGGCTGGATTCGAACCTACCAGCTCTGGTGTATGTGGCTGGTGCCTTAGCTGCTTGAGCTACCGGTGCCACTATTTTTTTTTTTTTAACTTTTTTTTTTCTGGAGACAGAGTCTCACTCTGTTGAGGCTAGAGTGCCTTGACATCTACCTAGCTCACAGTTATCTTCTGGCTTTAGCCTTCAGAGTAGCTGGACTACAGTTGTCTGCTGTGACGTCCAGCTAATTTCTATTTTTAGTAGAGATAGGTCTCTTGCTGGTCCCTTGAGCTCAAAGGATCCTCTTGCCTCAGCCTCCCAGAGTGCTAGGATTACAAGCTTGAACTACATGCCTGGCCATAATAGGTTTTGTTGTTGTTGTTTAAAGACAGAGTCTTATTCTTTGGCCCTGAGTAGAGTGCCATGGGCATCATCATAGCTCATAGCAACAATCCTCTTGCCTCAGCCTCTTGAGTAGCTGGGACTACAGGCGCCTGCCACCACACCTGGCTAGTTTTGCTATTTTTAGTAGAGGTGGGGTCTCCCTCTTGCTCAGTCTTGTCCCAAACTCCTGAGCTCAAGCAATCCACCCTCCTCAGCCTTTGAAATTACTAGGATTATAGGTGTCAGCTACCACACCTGGTTCATAATAGGTATTTCTTTTTTTCTTTCTTTCTTTTTTTTTTGAGACAGAGCCTCAAGCTGTCCCCCTGGGTAGAGTGCTGTGGCCACAACGTCAGGCTATTTTTTTTTTGGTTGCAGCTGTCATTGTTGTTTGGCGGGCCAGGGCTGGATTCAAACCTGCCACCTTAGGTGTATGTGGCTGGTGCCTTAGCCACTTGAGCCACAGGCGCCGAGCTCATAGGTATTTCTTTCTTTTTTTTTTAAGAGACAGAGTCTCACTTTGTTGCCCTTGGTACAGTGCTGTGGCATCACAGCTCACAGCTCTTGGGCTTAGGCCATTCTCTTACCTCAGCCTCCTGAGTAGCTGGGACTACAGGCGCCTGCCACAGTGCCCAGCTTTTTTTTTTTTTGTCGTTGTTGCAGTTTGCCTGGGGCCGGGTTTGAACCTGCCACCCTCAGTATATGGGGCCAGTGCCCTACTCACTGAGCCATAGGCTCCGCCCCCATAATAGGTATTTCTTAAAGTGAGTAATTTCTTGGTGGGCAGATATGGAAAAGGTAAGCATGTTATGCATCTGCAGGTCTCACATCATCAACAGATCTTTATGATGAATCTGGTGGAGAATGACCGCAAACTCTACAGATAATCCTCAAATTTATTTTTTCTTCTGAAATCTAAAGTTTTCTGTTATAATAATGAAAACTTGTTACCCCAAAAAGAAGAGTAAAAACTGACTGGTTCTTTTTACCTTTTTCCTTTTCATTTTCCTGTCCTCTAGAAATTCAAACAGGCTGATGAAATACAGAGAAAGGGAAATGGTCAGAGTAACACTTCTTTCCTCTCCTGGGAAGAGAGAATAATTTCTAAGTGCAGTAATTTAACTGTTGTTTTGAGGGTTGTAGGATTATGATAGATTTGTTTCTCTTTTTTTTTTCCTGTGGTTTTCAAATTTTCTCTCATGTGCTGTTTTTTAAATTTTATATCTATTTTATGTAAATGTAAAATTTGAAGAATAATAGTTATCTTAACTGACACATTTAAGTGCTGTTATTGGATATCATTGATTGAGCTATTACTCTAAGCCAGATATTCTGCTGAGTACTTACTTACTTTATCTCTTTTATTCCTCAGACAGCTTTGCAAAATAAAAATGAGTTAACTGTAGAACCTCTGTAAGTTGACCACCCAAGGAACTGGAACAAAATGGCCAACATATAGAGGTGGTCAACATAAGGACCTAGGTCTACTATAGTGATGATACATGGATATGGTACATGTCCCATCTGTGAACATTAGGTCAACTTAAGGAGGTAGTCAACTATGGAGGTTCTACTGTATTTAGAAAGTTAACTGAATTATCCTAAGCCATATAGCTAGTAAGTGGCCACATGAAGCTGCAAAGCTAAATCTATTTTGCTCCAAAGCTGGTACTGCTGTGTTAAGCTATAATCTCATTGGGAGACCTTTATGTCTGCTTTTGAATGATGCATGGGAACAATTAAGTGAACATAAAACCAGGACGTAAGGGTATGTACTTGGCATTCTGCAGCGGCCAGGTTTCCCTAAATACTCTCAGGTCATTATCTTGACCCTAGTTCTACCCAGAATGTTGTTCCAAGTGCATATTTGATCTCAGATAGCATTTTTAGCAGTTTTACAACTATGCTTTTCCAGGCCACAATGAATCACAGAAGGTAATGCCAAATTTTTAGGTATTAGCTGATTTTTACTTAACCTTTTTTCTTGTCATTTTGACTTTTATGGGTCTAAATCTTGGCTATTCTGAACTTTTGCTGTGTGATCTTAGGGATGTTCCTTAACATCTCTAGAAAATTTCTTGATACTAAATTTGAAGTAATTTAGTAAAGATTGAGTGAATATAAAATCTTACCAGTGCTTAGGAAGAAATAAGAGCTAAAAAATAATCTGGGATTATCTTTGTTTAAAAGGAGGAAGAAGGCAAGAACTTCAAGTTTTGAGGATGGTGCCTGTGGGTCAGTAAGTAGGATTCTGGCCTCATATACCCATGGTAGCAGATTCAAATCCGGCCCTGGCCAAACTGTAGCAAAAAATACACGGGTGTTGTGGTGGGCAACTGTAGTCCCAGTTACTTGGGAGGCAGAGGCAAGAGAATCACCTAAGCCCAACAGCTGGAGGTTGCTGTGAGCTGTGACCCTACAGTATTCTATGGAAGGCTACAAAATGAGACTCTGTCTCTAAAAAAAAAAGAACTTAAAGTTTTGAAGTTCATGGGTGCTTCTCACTTGGATTCCCCTGTCTGCTGTTGGAGGTTTGGTTCCTCCTGTTCTATTTGTCCTCTTTTGCTTAGCATATTTTGTTTTGTTTTTGAGACAGAGCCCACTCTGTCGCCCTGGGTAGAATGCCTTGGCGGTACAGCCTACAGCAACCTCAAACTCTTGGGCTTAAGCAATTCTCTTGCCTCAGCCTCCCAAGTAGCTGGGGCTACAGGTGCCCACAACAGTGCCTGGCTATTTTTTGTTGCAGTGTCATTGTTGATTTTAGCTGGCCTGGGCTGGGGTAGAACCAGCCAGCCTCCGTGTATGTGACTGGTGCCCTACACACTGAGCTATGGGTGGTGTCTTGCTTATCATGTTTATCAGACTTTCTCCCTGCCAATAAACTCTATCCTGTTGCTTAAAAATAAATAAGTCTCTTCATGAACTTCAAAACTTTGTGGATGGTGTTCAGGTTTATTTTTTTCATTGAAGGCTCAAGTGAAATTAAATTGTAGGGAGAGAAATTGAATTCAATGTTAACATTTCCTAGGTACTGGGATACCTTAAATATTTACATTTCTGGAATGGTGACTCAGGCCTTGAAATTGTGTGGGTCTCTGGGGGAAGGATTACCTGAAGCTAGGAGTTTAGCAGCAATCTGGGCAATTTAGACTCTTGTCTCTACCAAAAAAAAAAAAAAAAAAAGGGTGAAGTGTGGTGGCAACAACCTGTAGTCCTAGCTGCTTAGGAGGTTGAGGTAGAACAGTTTCTGGTTCTAGAAGTTTGAGGTTGCAGTGAACTGTGATTGCACCACTGCACTTCAGCTGGGTGACAGAGCAAGACCTTGTCCCTAAAAAAAAAAATTTACATTTCTTAGTCCTATCATATCTGGGGTAAAATAGCCATGTAGTCACGACAAGGCCAGGCAAGGTGCTCCTGCCTGTAATCCCAGCACTCCAGGAAGCCAAGGTGGGTGGATTGCTTAAGCTCATGAGTTTGAGACCTGCCTGAGCCAGAGTGAGACCTCATCTCTAAAAAAAATAGCTGGGCAGGGGTGGCACCTGTGGCTCAAAGGAGTAGGGTGCCGGCCCCATATACCGGACGTGGTGGGTTCAAACCTGGCCTCAGTCAAAAACTGCAAAAAAAAAAAAAAAAAATGGCTGGGCATTGTGGCCGGCGCTTGTAGTCCCAGGTACCAGGGAGGCTGAGGCAAGAGATTCACTTAAGCCCAAGAGTTGGAGGTTGCTGTGAGCTGTGAAGCAATAGCACTTTACTGAGGATGACAAAATGAGACTCTCAAAAAACAAAACAAAAAACCAGCCACAACAAAACTTTGGTATCTACATCTGAGTTAGATTAATTGATATAAATAAAGATTTAGAATGACTGCATAATTTATTAACAGCTTTATTGAGATAGATATACAATAAAATACACTCTTTTAAAGTATGGTTGACTTTTTTTTTTTTTTTAAAGAATGGGTCTCACTTTGTTGCCCCAGGCTCGAGTACCATGGTATCAGACTATTTCACAGCTACCTCAAATTCCTGGGCTCAAGGCAGGAGCAGGTCACTATACTTGGCTGAATTTTCTATTTTTAATAGAGACAGGGGTCAGACTCCTGCTCAAGCTGATCTGGTACTCCTGAGCTCCAGGGATCCTCCTGCCTCAGCCTCCCAGAGTGCTAGTATTAAAGGTGTGAGTCAGCTCATCTGGTCTACAAGTTTACTTTTGCAATAATGCTGGAAGTTATGGACCCTGCCCCTTCCATAATCACAACTCCAGGTATACCTTTGGCTTCCTAAAAACTTAATTGCTAATAGCTTACTATTGACCAGAAGCCTTACCCATAATATAAATAGTAGATTAACACATAATTTATATGTTATGTTATGTTTATTCTTACAATAAAGTAAGCTAGAGAAAAGGTGTTAATAAGAAAATCATAAGGAAGACAAAATATGTTTACTGTTTATTAAGTGAAAGTGGACCATCATGAAGGTCCTCACCTTCACTTTGGGCAGGCTGAGGAGGAGGAAGAGGAGGGGTTGATTGTGCAATCTAAGAGGTAGCAGAGGTGTAAGTGGATCCTCTAGTCCAAACCTGTATTGTTCAAGGGTCAACTGTAAAATCAGTGAGTTTTAGTATTTATAGGTTTGTCAACTATTATCTAATTTTAGAACATTTTCTTCACTCCAAAAAGAAACCTTGTGCCCACTAAGCAGTCAGTCCTCATTCAACCCCCATTCCCCCTAACCAATTGCAAATTACTTGACAACGGCTCATATACTTTCTGTCTCATTTCTGTCTCAGTATTTGCCTATTTGTGTATTAGTGAAGTCATATAATACGTGGTTTTTTATGACTGGCTTCTTTCACTTTGTAATAATGTTTAAAGGTCAGTCCATGTTATATCATATATTAAAACATCATACCCTTTATTTTGTGGAATACAATACTGTGGATATGCAGAGCCACATTTTGTTTATTCATCATGTGATAGACATTTGGGCTGCTTCTATCCTTTGGCTGTTATAATGAATTATTATACTAGGTCATATAGTAACCATGTTTAACCTTTTGAAGAACTGCCAGACTATTTTCCAAAGTGGTTGGACCATGTTATATTGCTACTAGCAGTTTATGAGGGTTCCAGTTTAACCAAATCTTCATTAACACTTCTTATTATCCTTCTTTTTGATGATAGCTTTCCTAATGGGTGGAAAGTGATATCTCCTGGTTTTGGTTTGGATTTCCCCATGAGTAACAGTGTTGAGCATCTATTCATGCATGGCTTTTTGGCTATTTGTGTGTCTTCTTTGGAGAAATGTTAATTCTAAATCCTTTGCTTATTTTATTTTTTTTTGTAGAGACAGAATCTACTTTATCGCCCTCAGTAGAGTGTTGTGTCGTCACAGCTCACAGCAACCTCCAACTCCAGGGCTTAGGCAATTCTCTTGCCTCAGCCTCCCAGGTAGCTGGGATTATAGGCGCCTGCCACTACATTTGGCTATTTTTTTGTTGCAGTTTGGCTGGGCTGGGCCCGGGTTTGAACCCGCCATTCTCAGTATATGGGGCCAGTGCCCTACCCACTAAGCCACAGGTGCTGCCCTTTGCTTATTTTTTTAAAGAGGTAGAGTCTTGCTACGTTGCTTAGGTTTGAGTATAGTATAGCAGCTTTGCATATTTTTAATTTGGATTATTTGTCTTTTTTTTTTTTTAAGACAGAGTCTCACCATGTCACCCTTGTATCACCCTACCACACGGCCCAGCTATTTTTTTTTTGTTGCAGTTGTCATTGTTGTTTAGCTGGCCTGGGCTGGGTTTGAACCTGACAGCCTCGGGGCACTGTACTACGGGCCCTGAGCCTGGATTGTCTTTTTTTTTGGCCGGGGTTGGGTTTAGACCCACCACCTCAGGCATATGAGATGAGGCTGGCACCCTACCCTTTTGAGCCGCAGGCACCACCCAGATTATTTGTTTTATTATTATTATTATTAGTTTTCCTAAAGACGGAGTTTCACTCTGTCAGAGTCCAGTGGTCCAGTCATAGCTCACTGCAGCCTTAAACTCTTTTTTTTTTTTTTTTGAGACGGAGCCTCAAGCTATCCCCCTGGGCAGAGTGTCATGGCATCACAGCTCATAGCAACCTTCAACTCCTGGGCTCAAGCGAGTCTCCTGCCTCCACCTCCCAAGTAGCTGGGACCACAGGCGCCCGCCACAACGCCGGCCATTTTTTGGTTGCAGCCATCATTGTTGTTTGGTGGGCTGGGCTGGGGATTCGAACCCGCCACCCTAGGTGCACGTG
This sequence comes from Galagoides demidoff, assembly GCA_963574575.1. Taxonomy (NCBI): domain Eukaryota; kingdom Metazoa; phylum Chordata; class Mammalia; order Primates; family Galagidae; genus Galagoides; species Galagoides demidoff. The sequence goes on from CAUYQV010048132.1 coordinate 21,414, forward strand.
GCTGGCGCCTTAGCCAATTGAGCCACAGGCACTGAGACAAGCCTTAAACTCTTGGGCTGAAGTGATCCTTCTGCCTCAGCCTCCCAAAGTAGCTCCCATCTGATTTTTTATTATTGTTCTTAGTAGCAGTCTCATGTGGTTGCCTAGGTCTATTTGTCTTTTTAGTTTTGAATTCTTTATGTTCTGAATACTAGACTGTTATTAGATACACAAATATAGTCTCCCCTTTTGTGTGTTGTCTATTCACTGTTTAGTGTTGGTCTTTGATAACACAAATGCTTTTAATTTTGATGAATTGATCTGTTTTTTTTCTTTTGTTGCTTGTGCTTTTATTGGAGTATAACTGCAAATTTGAGGTGATATAGTAAAATTACAATTTCTAGTTTTATAGTAGTGTTAATGAGGTGTAATTCAAATCTATTTTATTTTATTTTTTGAGACAGAGTCTCACTTCGGTGCCTTTATTAGAGTGCTGTAGCATCACAGCTCACAGCAACCTAAAATTCCTGGGCTCAAGTGATCCTTTTGTCTCAGCTTCCTAAGTAGCTGGTGCCTGCTTAGGCACGATTATGACAGGTGCCTGCCACAATGCCAGGCTATTTTTAGAGACAGAATCTTGCTCTGGCTCATGTTGGTCTGGAACTATAGAGTTCAAGTAATCCACCTACGTTGGCCTCCCAGAGTGCTAGGATTACAAGCATGAGCCACCATGGCCGGGTATGTCTGTATGTCTCTCTTTCTGTATGTATGTATTTAGAGACATTCTCACTCTGTTGACCAACCTAAAGTGCTGTGGCATTAGCCTAGCTCACAGCAACCTCAGACTCCTGGGTTCAAGCAATCATCTTGCCTCACGCTCCCAAGTAGCTGGGAATATAGGTACCTGCCACAACACCTGGCTAATTTTTTAGTTTTAGTAGAGACAAGGTCTCACTTTGCTCAGGCTGGATTCGAACTCGAGCTCAATAGATCCTCATGCCTCAGCCTCTCGGAGTGCTCAGATTATAGATGTAAGTCACTGCATGTGCCTCGTAATTCAAATATTTATAATTTAGTGTTTCCTTTTTTAAAAAATAAGTAGCATCTTAATTTTTAACCTTGAAATCTCATGATAAATCCTGTGAAGAAGTATTTGAGTTGATTGGACTTAATATGCTCACTTAAAATGCTGGCATATGGCTCTTCAGGAATATTTTATGGTAGAAATAAATAATTGTATGTCTTTGTACTCTGTATCAGCCATATCCTATGTGTCTGGCCTTTGTTTTGGTACTTCATCTGTGGAATGTTACTGCATTTGGGCATTTTTACTACTCTTCAAGGTTAATATATTGTGCTGACCTACAAATAAAGAAGTTGAATGAAAAGGGGAAATAACATTCTCAGGATCTTAAAATTACGAATTGAGAGATCATGGATTTGAATCTAGGTCTGTCATTGGTATGGACCATGTTCTTAACTGTAAATCCCCCTTACTCCATCTTTATGTCTTCTTGAAGAAGACAATGTTCGTATCCTATACAGTCTTACATATATTGGGTACAAAGTACAAGTGTGAGGTAGGAGAATCAACAGTGTAATAAAGTAGTTTAATAGCTGTCATTTATTTTTCAGCCAATACTAGGAACTAAATTTGGCTCTGGAAGATCGGGTCTTACTTTCTCTTGCATCATCTATATAGGAGATGCTGCAATCTAGTAGACTCCATTTAGAGACAAGTGGTGATTGTAGAAAGATAAAATAGCTTTTTGTAGGTGATGGCTATTCACTTGGGTTCACAATGCAGAACTGCCACTGGTAGGTAGACCAGTGGAATAGAAGGAGCAGAGGTGTAAGGGTCAGGAGACTAATTCTTGTCCTTGCTGTTAACACTTATCTATCAGTATGACCTTGGGCAAGTCATTTTCCTTTTCTGTGTTTACATTTCATTCTTCATATGAAGGTTTGGAGGAGTTTTTGTTTTTTTTTTAGACAGAGTCTCATTTTGTTGCCCTTGGTAGAGTGCTATGGCGTCATAGCTCACAGCAACCTCAAACTCTTGGGCTTAAGTGAGTCTCTTGCCTCAGCCTCCCAAGTAGCTAGGACTATAGGCGCCCGCCACAAGACCGGCTATTTTTAGAGATGACGTTTTGCTCTTGCTCAGGCTAGTCTTGAACTCCTGAGCTCAGGCGGTTGGCCCACCTTGGCCTTCTAGAGTGCTAGGATTACAGGTGTGAACCACTACTCCCAGCCTTTGGGAGGAAATTCTTAAAGATTTGTTTGTTTTTAAATTCTCTGAAGTCAGAAAGGGTTTCTGTTTTTGTCTTTTCTTTTGAGACAGACACTCTGTTGCCCAGGCTAGAATGCCATGTCATCAGCTTAGCTCACAGTAACCTCAAACTCCTGGACTCAAGCGATCCTCCTGCCTGAGCCTCCCATAGAGTAGTTGGTTCTACAGGCCACCTGACACAATGCCTGGCTAATTTTTCTATTTTTATTAGGGATGGGATGGGATTGGTCTTGAACTCCCGAGATCAAGGGATCTTTTGCCTTGGCCTCCTAGAGTGATATGATTATAGGCATGAGCCACCATGCGTAGCAGGGTTTTCTATCTTGCTCACTGCTGTATCCTTACACAGAGCAGAGGTTGATACATAGCATTGATAAGCTTTTTGTTGAGAGACAATAGAGTGTAATTTTATAGAATTAATTATAGGGGTAGATCTTACCTTTCCTAGCTATTTTATGACGTTGTGCAAGTTTCTTAAATGGCTTTAATTTCCTCATCTGTAAAATGAAGATAATAGATTACCTGCTTCTATAGGGTTTATTGTGCAGATAGAATGAGCTAATGTGTGTGGGGTATTTACCTGGCAAGCACATAATAACAAGAAAAGTTTGTTGTCACTGAATTAATATATGATTGGTTATTTTGTTTGTTTGTTTTTATTTTTATTTTTTGGAGACAGAGTCTCACTTTGTCACCTTTGGTAGCATGCTGTGGCATCTACCTAACTCACAGCAACCTCAAACTCTCAGGCTCAAGTTATCTTCTTGCCTCAGCCTCCCAAGTAGCTGAGACTACAGGACCTTATCTCAAACAAACAAACTTAATGAGAAATCAGGAAATCTTTTAGTTTTCAAAGGTTTTTGGTTTGGGGTTGAAGACCTTGTTTGCTAACAAAAATGTCATGCCTATGGAAATTCTTGTTTAATAATAATTCTTTTTCTTTTCTTTCATTCTTTCTTTGTGAGACAGAGTCACTCTGTCATCCTTAGTAGAATGTCATGGTGTCATAGCTCTCAGCAACTTTAAACTCTTGGGCTCAAATGATCTTGCTTCAGCTTCCCAAGAAGTTGGGACTGCAGGCGCCCACCACACCTGGCTATTTTTAGAGACAGGGATCTTGCTATTGCTCAAACTTGTCTCAAAGTCCTGACCTCAAGCATTCTACCTGCTCGGCTTCCCAGAGTCCTGGGATTATAGGCCCCTGCCACCATACCTGGCCCACTTGTTGAATAATAATTCTTTTTATTTTTTGAGACAGAATCTCATCATGTTGCCCGTGGTAGAGTGCTGTGACGTCACAGCTCACAGCAACTTCAAACTGTTGGGCTCTAGTGGTTCTCTTGCCTCAGCCTTCCAAGTAGCTGGGACTTTAGGCACCCGCCACAATGCCTGCTATTTGTTGTTGTTGTTGCAGTTGCATTGTTTTAGCTGGCCAGGGCCGGGTTCAAACCAGCCAGTTAGCCTCAGTGAGCTACAGTCGCCGCCCTGAATAATAATTCTAAGTCAGTGTTTTCTGCTCTAACAACATTACACAGTTCTTGCCTCTAAGTACAGAAGTTTATAGAATTTTAAAATCAGATAGGATCTTTAAGCAGCAAATCATTAAAATCCTTTATGATCTATTTCCTAATTTCTACTTAATTTAAAGTTTTATTTATGAGATACTGGTTTAAATTAAAATGGTTTCTCTCTTCGGTGCCAGAAGAAAAGTTAACACTGTTTTGAAGGCACATCTAATGTCTAATGTCTGGAAATAGTGGAAAAATTACATGACTGGAAGACTTTACTTGATTTTATATTTAAGAAATATATGATAGGCAAGTGGCTCATGCCTGCAATTATAGTACTCTTGGAAGCCAAGACGAGAGGATTGCTTGAAGGCAGGAATTCAAAACCAGCCTGAGTACGAGGGAGACCCCATCTCTACCAAAAATAGAAAAAATGAACCACGTGTGGGGGATGTGCGTGGTTCCAGCTACTTGGGAAGCTGAGGCAAGAGGATCAGGAATGGAGGTCACAGTGAGCTAGATGACACCACTACACTTTAGCTGTGGTGACAGTGAGACTCTGTCTCAAAAAAGAAAAGAAAGGCTTGGTGCCTGTGGCTCAGTCGGCTAAGGCGCCAGCCACGTACACCTAAGGTGGGGATTTGAATCCCCAGCCCGGGCCCGCCAAGCAACAATGATGGCTGCAACCAAAAAATGGCCGGCGTTGTGGCGGGCGCCTGTGGTCCCAGCTACTTGGGAGGTGGAGGCAGGAGACTCGCTTGAGCCCAGGAGTTGGAGGTTGCTATGAGCCGTGATGCCATGACACTCTACCCCGGGGGATAGCTTGAGGCTCCATCACAAAAAAAAAAAAAAAAAAGAGACAGAGTCTTACTTTGTCACCCTCAATTGAATGGTATGCTGTCACAGCTCACAGCAACCTCCAGCTCTTGGGCTTAGGCGATGCTTTTGCCTCTGTTTCCCAAGTAGCTAGGACCACAGGCACCTGCCACAACGC